>VCMS01000314.1:0-63192 GCA_022539475.1 Gracilaria domingensis
CTTCGGACTTCCTGTTTCTTTTACTGTGCAGTCGTACTGCTCTGACCACAAGGGGTTAGCGTTCCGTCTCTGTATTAGAGTTGTTGCCGCGTGGGCTTAATACACATCGTCGTCTCCCGGAAGCCGCGGTCTGTTGCCGCTTGCCGCACGTCCCCGCCGCAGGATGCCCTCCTTTTCTTTCTGTAGTGCAACGCTATTGCGACTCCTTCGCTGAGTTGCGATTCATTAACATGCACGTCGATTGCCGAAGCCGAAGGTGGTGCGCACACAGATGAGTGAACTGTGAGATCAGCCCATCTTGGGTATACTTAAATTAGAATAGTGTCATGAGCGCGCACGGCTAGCGGCTGGGGTCACACACTTGTGGAAGTTGCACCCATTAGTTGGGTATTTTAGATATTTATTCTATATTTTCGCTACACCGCTTGACAGTGCGTTGGCACTGCTACACTACGTACGATAAGGTTGAGCTGCCAACCCATTTCGGGGAAGTAAACGGACTAACCGAGTTTCGGCTCTGATGTTTCACCCTTGGGGACCGAATCCTCCTCCCGGAGAGTGCGGACACCTTGTGCAGGTCATCATGCCGCCTCACAGCAAATCGATAAACACCACTACCGCTTTTCGCGTGTGTACTTGTGTGTGATTTCTTTATTTCTGTCCCTGTTATACAGTAGCACTACTTGGTGTACCGGTGCATACCGTTCGTGGCTCGACACACGCTCGCGTTGGCTATTACCGCTCTCGCGTGTCATCGCCACACTCGTGGGTACCGCGTGCTACCACGTACGCTACTGCCGACTTGTTCGGTTCTCTCTACCGCTGACGCTTCTTTTCGCCGCTCGCTCCCTCCATACTTGGAAGGTCGACCCGTCTTACACCCGGCATGCCTGTCGTACCTGTGGAGCGCTCTACTCGTGCTCGCCTCTTAGAGAGGTCTGAACCGCCTTTTCGTGTTCTTCCCCATCGCTGGGTTTTGCACAACAAAATGGGCGTTCTCCCGGACTTTAGAAGTCGCGGCGTACAGCAAGTTGGTTTCTGATCAGATTTCCGGTTTGCCGGTTCGTATCTGTCCTGAGATACCACTACACAGTTCTACTGGAAGGCTTGCCGACAGACGTCTGTTAGTACTGCCTTTCCTCATTTGCGGTTGGTGTTTGGACACGGTTTACTAACCGGTGGGCAACTTACCTATTCACGTAGGTGTGATCCCAGTCGTACGGTTGTTGTCAACCCGTTTTGGTGTGTCTACCGTTCCCAGCAATCTGGTCGAATCAGCCCTAATTCCGATACGGCTGTTCCGTTGTACGGTCGCTCGGTCCGATTGTCGGTAATCGTCACTCGTGTCGAGGACGCTACACTCATCGAAGCGTTAATTGTGTTTTGCTTTGTTGCTTCCCAGTTTTCTGCGTTGTATCTCGTCGTGGACGATGTGTCGGGCAAGCTGCTCGAAGCCCCTACGAAGTCTCGCTCCGTTGGCTCGGCTTGCCCCCACGTCTCGGGTCTGTCCTGAACCCCTACAAAGGGTGATGCGAAAGAAACGCGGAAAACCGAAACAGCCGTGACAAAGTCGTCTGACGCCCCAGGCTGGGCCCGCATCTGCTCCTTTGGAGGGGCAGATTACCCCTGGCTCGCGTGCCGAAGGATGCGCTCGTAAAACGATTGGAACTCAAGTCGCTAGTGCTTGAGGCTCAGACTGCTTTCATGAGGAGTTCTCATGAAGCCACCTCGTGTTCCGAGGTGCGACACACTTCGTTTGAAGGTTGACACAGCCCTCAAACGAGGTGTATCAGAGATCTGCGATTTACGAGGATGTTAATGCCCTCTTGGAGTCTTCAAGGATATCCCAGTTTTCACCCGAGGAGGCTAAACACGAAGTTCATTCGGGATCCTTGCCGTTTTGAGACGTTAGAGACCACCCATCCGTGAGGATGACGGCCCTGCTGCCGGCCTCTGCGGATGATCTCATGTAGCCACGTTGACCGGAAGCTCCCGAAGAGTCGCTCTAAGAAGAGGAAGTCGACGAGTATGACTCGGATTCGTCACAGTCTCTGGTATTCAAAACCGCTCGGCGGAGTTCCCTTATCATCGAGCTCGTTCAAGTGACGGTGAACGTCCGCTCGTTCTACGCGTCGCGGAGATTCTAGGTCCACCTATTGGTGTTGTTGGTACCGGAAACGAGGGCGAAAGCACTCAGGCTTTGAGGAAACTGGACCGACGAATCCCTTGGTTCAAAAAGGTGTTATCTTACCCGAGCTATTACCGTTTGAAGATTGCAAGTCTGAACCGGACGCCCCGTTGGCCACGGTTAAGTGAAAGGGAAACTGCATCAAACGCGGATTTCCTTAACCTTTCGCAACCAGTGTTCACTGGGAGGAGTCCCAGTTCTGGTGCTTGACTTTCGTTCACGCGGTGTTAGCGGAAAAGCTGACATCCCGGCAATGAGTTGACGGGGCAAGCTTATGTTGCTTACCGTTATTTTCTACGGGACTCGCTGAGATCAGTTATAACTCTGTAAAGAGTTCATCTTCGCGCCGTCTGAAGGACGGGCAACCCTGCTGGCCGAAGCAGATGCATATTTGTTGCGCTCCGTATCACAAATACCTCTATCGAGGAAGCAATCAACCGCGTTGCGGGAGACGAAAACAACGGCCCGAAAGGAGTCGGAAACCGAGTACTCGGACGCCTGAATTAAGGCATTCCACCGTGATGTGGTCCAATGGTTACTCTCAACGAAGCGCTGTACGCTGTTTATCAGACGGATTGAATCCGGCTATTCGCCACTCTGGTGGCCCAGCCAACCGGAAAGACCGAAGAAGACTACCTATCTGGAGGGTAGTCAGTACGCGAAGGCGGAGGAGACGCCGTTGGCGCACGCACGGATACCGGTTTCAACCAAAGCGTTGACTCGAAGGAGGGTTGCGTCATCGGCTTCACTGCCCTACCCGCAGACTTTCTGGTCACGATGTGGATACTTACAACTCGCACAGGTGGACCTGGATCTATTCGGACTACGGAGTTGCCTTACTTCAGAAGCCTCGTCGAAGGACGGAAGATGTGCGCTGCGTTACGCAGACCGTCCACGCGTTCCGCGGTCTCAAGGACCTTAATGCCAGGAGAGTCGTGTACAGCGACCTGCGTTGGTGCACCCAGCGAACGGTTGAAGTTCCAAGACCCAGCGGAGTTCCGGAAAGGGACCAACCTCTGATCTGTTCACGTGTTACAACCACGTGTCATGCAGCCCGAACTGCAACCCTTCGATGAGGAAATGCCCACGCGTGGCAATTTTGAAGCGACTGACCCCCGCCGAACAGGGCGTCGTGCCGTTAACCGCAGTATCTGCGTGCGAAGGTTGAGTACCCCGGTAGGTGTCTGCTGCAGAATTGGCTGCGTACGGCACTCTTAGGTTCGACCCAGCGTCAATGTTTCACCGGCTCAAGCCTGCGGCAACCGCGTTGCGGGTAGTTCTGTCGCTGTTTCCACAGGAATCTGTGAAGATGCCTGCGCACAGACGCCGTTCCCGTTAGAACGATGGAACTCAGTTAAACTGAGTACGGGAGTCCTCCCAATGGAGAGCGCCCGATCGCAGGTCTACGCGCCCGAGGCGTCACCCGCCTCGCTTCCCAGGTCAAAAATCCTTCGAAAACAGACCGTTCTTAGACGTGGACTCTACCACCATCGGGGGGTTACGTCGCCCGTGATACGTTCAGGAACAACCGGATCCCGGATCGAGTCATTGCTGGCCCGAAGCGGAAACACAAGATATTTTGCTGACCTTGGCCTATCCACCAGTATTGGTGCGTCCATCTCCTCTGTCTTGGATACATGGCTGGCCCAACTCATTGTTGGAGTCTTACACCCGCCGAAGTCCGTTTGTCGAAGTCCGCTCTGGACCCGTCATACGTGGCAATGCTAACAATAACCCCGTTACAAACGGCTGAAATGTTCACGATTGTCAGGATGGAACTGCCATCGAGCAGGGAGAATCAGATGGTCTGCAACGTCTCGCTAGCCGCCTGCTCATTCTAGGGTTGTGACTTCTGCGCTGCGACAGATATGTCGAAGCCATACGACCGCGTGCGCGTGAAGTGGGAAATGGAAGATGGTTCGGTTGTACCGATTGTTCGTCGCTCATTACGCCGAGCGTCAGCTAAGCTGGTACCACTACCCGCTCCTCTACAGGATTCCTCACCTCCGAAGGAGTCGCCGAAGCTCGCGTAGCGCGTGCAATTTCTACTCCGCCAGAATCCCAGGTTTGGGTGATGTTACTGCCGCACCGCGTGGTTTGCGGGTGTTCAACCATTGAACTCGTTATACGAGAAGTATCAGGTCGCGTTGGCGAACGGAGTTGTTCAAATCAACAGCGAAAACCCCTTTCGGGTTATGTTGGCCAACTTTGGCAAAAAGCCCCAGTATCTGGTGAAGAACCAAGTAATTGGTACTGTCTTACCGCACCCTACGGCGCTTATCCCTACAAAGGTGACTGCCGCCGAGATGCTCGGGCTTGCTGAAGAACGCACTGGGGTGCTTCACCCTAAGGAGGGGGAGGAGAATCGTCGCGCTCGTCTGCGTCGGACCCGCCCCAGACGGTTGAACACACGAATGACTCGGAAGCTAGGACCGTTCCTACGAGTTATGACAAGATTGACCCTATTAAAGAGTTAGAAGAATTGAATCTCGGTCATGTACCGGTTTCACACCGTGAGAAGTTGCGCAACATGTTGCGAGAGTTTACACCAATGTGGGATGGTTCCCTCGGAGAGGTTTCAACTACGGAACACCGGATTGACCTCCTGCCGGAGACCAAGCCGATTGCTCAGCACCCTTACAGGGCAGGCCCGAAAGCACGGGAAGAGGAAGAGTTTCAGATCAACAAAATGCTCCGCGCTGGCGTGATAGAACCGGCCCAGTCGCCGTGGGCATCTCCAGTTGTACTGGCTCCGAAACCCGATGGGTCCTGGCGCTTTTGTATCGACTATCGTCGCTTGAACGATGTCACCGTCAAAGACGTGTACCCCATACCTCGTATGGACGAGTATATCGACTCGCTTGGCGATGCTACTGTGTTCTCCACTTTGGATGCAAACTGGGGTTACTGGCAAGTACCAGTTAGACCGGAAGACCGTGACAAGACCGCGTTTACCTGTCATTCAGGACTATACCGCTTTAAGCGTATGCCGTTCGGGTTAACGAACGCCCCCGCTACGTTTCAGCGTGCTCTGGACATTTTGTTAGCTCGCTTCAAATGGCGGAGTTGCTTGGTATACCTCGATGACATCATCGTGTTTTCCAACAGTTTGGACGATCACCTCGAACATGTTCGGGAGATAATGACCGCTTTGCGGGATGCTGGAATTACTCTCAAATTGAGGAAGTGTGAGTTTTTCACTGACTCAGTGAAGTATCTGGGCCATGTCATACGTCCAGGACGGTTACTGATCGAGGAAGCTCGCGTGAAGTCCCTCAAAGAGGCGAAGCACCCCACTACACAGACAGAGCTACGCTCCTTTCTGGGGCTATGCAACGTTTATAGACGGTTCATTTCTCGCTTCGCAAAGATCGCGGGACCGCTCAACGAACTCCTGAAGAAGGGACAACCGCCCAAATTGGGACCACTTACCCCCACGCAAGTGGAGGCCTTCAACTCTCTTAAAGAGGCTGTTACCACGGCACCCGTGTTAGCGTTACCAAAGAACGGGTTGCCGTACACCGTGGATACGGATTCGAGCGATTACCAAATTGGCTGCGCTCTCTTTCAGACTACACCCGAAGGGGAACGCAAACCAATTGGCTATTGGTCTCGTACACTCAACGTGCACGAGCGCAATTACTCGGTATCCGAGAAGGAGTGTCTCGCCATGGTATGGGCTTTGCAGACTCTACGACCATATCTTATGGGTGTGCACTTTACCGTCAATACGGACCATTCCGCCTTGCGTTGGTTAATGTCAGTCACGGAGCCTTCCGGACGCTTAATGCGTTGGCGTCTTCGGCTTGCCGAGTTTGACTACGAGGTCACCTATAAGAAGGGCTGTTTAAACGCGCAAGCGGATGCTCTTTCACGTCTAGGAACTGAAGGTGAAGCTTTACCCGTCGATGACGAGGATGAAGATATCCTCTGTTTCCTCATGGAGGAGGGTGATGAAGACTACGACATCGTGTCGGACGACATCTGTGATGATTTGCTCGTCGCAGACGGTGAAGACCCGGAATCCGGTACATTCGTCCCCATTACTCCAGAAGAGCTGGTGCGGGAACAGCAATCTGACCCGTTCTGTACGAGGATACGCTCCCAAATTAATGGTGGTGCTAACATCCCGTTCGGGGTCAACACACAAGGTTACCTCGTCAGAGTGGTTCGTTCTGCCCCACAGATTGTGGTTCCTCACTCCTTACAAACAAGGGTATTGCATCTCTCGCATCACTCGCGGATGGCTTCCCATCCGGGTGCTAAGCGGTTATACACGACACTGCGTCAGGATTTCTACTGGCCCGCGTTAGCGTTGGACTGCTACACCACCGTGAAGGCGTGTACACATTGTGCTCGCGAGCGAGTTAAACAGCGTCGCCATGCGAAGAAACTAACACTTTTCCCCGCAAGGGCGCCGTTGGAGTTTATTGCCATCGATATACTCGGTGAGTTCTTGCGTACTTCCCGAGGAAATCGGTTCTTACTCGTTATTACGGATAGATTCAGTAAGCTAGTCCGGACAGTTCCGTTGAAGTCGATTACAGCACGCAGTGTTGCGGAGGCATTCGTTCGCCATTGGGTTATGGTCTACGGTCCCCCGGTCAATCTCCTCTCAGATAATGGTCCGCAGTTTACTGCACGTTTCTTCCAGGATGTCTGTCGGATACTCGACGTGAAGAATCTCTTCACGACGACGTATCATCTCCAATGCAATGGGCAAGTCGAACGGTTTAACCGGACAATGCTCTCCGCGTTGCGGGCTTATACAGTTGAACACCCGAAAACTTGGGATCTCTACACGGATACCGTGACGTATGCGTATAATACGCAAGTTCACAGAGTAACTGGTTTATCGCCCTTTGAGCTCGTGCTCTCACGGACACCACCGCCAGTTGCGGTTGAACCATCAGCAAAGCTGGATACGTCACCGTCAATACGGGATCACTACTTGCAATGGAAGCAGTGGTTATCCGCAATGGTACCTGTCGCCAGGTCGTCAATGGCGAAAGCACAACACGCTTACAAGCGGAACTTTGATGCCCGGGTACGGAGACCACTACCGCCACTGAAAGTGGGAAACCTCGCCTTTGTCAGGAAGGAGTACTACAACCCTGAAAAGGAGCGGCGCTACAAGCTTTCACCCATCGCTGATGGTCCGTACCGCGTTGTCAGCGTGAACAAGGACACAGCCGTACTGGAAGTTGGTGACGCTCATGAGCGTTTCTCCCGCGATCGCGTGGTAAGAGGTCCAACCGTTCACACGGAAGTACTTTCGGACACACAGCAGGAAGCTGGACAGACAGAGAACCGAGGAACCTCGTCGCAGAACACTACACCCACTGTGGGGCTCCGTCACCCAACACGGGGTCTCGCAGATGTACCGATTATATCGTCGCAAGCCGAGGTATCGGAACATACACCGCTGGTGAAATCGCGTTTCACAGCGTCTGTTACACCGTCAACTGACGTGATGACTGCTCCCCGTAACGCTCCACCTAAGGAGGGGGAGGGGAATTCACGCGTTGTCGCGGAGAGTGAGTCACCGGTGTCGCTACCGTCGCAGCACCGTGATTCACGGGAAAGTAATGAAGCAGAGGCAGAGTCGCCTCAGGACACCGTCGAAGACGTAGTTGCTACGGACACCACTGTCAGTGGGAAGGATCACCCGCTGTCGCGTGTTGAAGTCGCGAAGGACGCGCCGCAGTCGGCCGCTTTCGCGCAGAACTCTGCGGAGGATACACAACCTTCCACGAAGGATCGCGACCTTCAGGAAGGACACCGCACGCAACGAACGGACTCAAGGTTGTCCCAGGATACTGGTATTGCTCACCCATCTGGGGAATTGTCACAGGAACACGCGCCCATCGTCGCACGGACGCAGGACGCGGAGCATGCTCTCGTTCGCGAAGTTTCCACGGCAAGGCCGGAAGTTGATCAAGAACACCCGACTTCTCGGCAAAGCAAGGCTACAGCGAAGCTGGATACTGTATCACGGAGTATTCCGGACGCGCAGTCGCCGCATTCCGCCGATGACGACAGCCGCAAACCGCCTTCGCAGGCGCGCTGTAGGGTAGTCACGGCAGATCCCGGTATCGTTGACACTGCAGAGCAGGAAGAAGAGAAGACGCTCGCTGAAGCGAAGATCAAGCACCCCGGTTCGGGTAATGGTAGTGTACCGTTGCACCCAGCTTTGGGGAAGTCGCAAGTCGCACGTCATGACGTTTCACCAAGTCATGACGGCGCACCGCTCGTTGGAGATACAGATTACAGCCCTGATTTAGGGAAAACGCAAACTGCATCTGCAGGAGCGCTTGCGCACCACAAATCTTGGGGTACGCAGCGCGCGCCACACAATGGGCCAATCACAGCTCGTGGCAGTGCCACCACCGCGAAACGTCGCGTGTCGTCACGTGAACCGGCACGTGCCGTGGTGAACAATCCGCCTCCGCGTTCGCCTTCACCGTCAGGACGGGAACTACCGCATGAACTAGCCGTTCGCGGACCCGCCGAAGCGGCGAAGCTGCTTGAGAAGACCCGGATTCCGGAAGCGACCACTCAGCGGAGGACACACTTACCGCCGAAGGCGTCAGGAGAAACTCACAGCACCGCTGGTGACTATGTAACGGCACCGCCGCGGCACGCTGACGACCCTTCGCAGGAAGAGCTCGAGCGGGGAGTTTACTCGAAAGAGTTCGTTGTCGACCACATAGTGGGGCACAGTTGGAACCCGAAGGGGTATGTTCAGTACCAGGTACGCTGGTATGGCTATCCGCCGTCGCGGGACTCGGACGAACCCGTGGAGCACCTACCCCGATCGAAGATCGTGCAGTACCACCGTCGTACTAACACGGCGTTGCCGGCTAATCTACATCAAGCGATGGTCGGTTAACACACGTCGCTGGAGACGGAAGCTTATCGCGTACCGCGCACGAACGGTTCTACGAACCACAACACTCAATCGAGGAACGCTGCGACAACCTCCAGAGGAGTACTGTACCGCTACTCGCGTGGTGAGGAGACACTCTATTGAGAGGACAGTTGAAGTTCGAATAGTAACGCCCTCAGGAAGAGGAGAAGTTAAGAAGCACTCGCAAGAGGAAGAAGACTCTATGAAGAGGAAAAGGAAGCTCAGAAGAGAAGAAGCACTCGTAAGAGGAAGAAGCACTCGTAAGAGGAAGATCACCCCGGAAGGGAGAAGTTAAGAAGTATACACCTTGGAAGAAGGGAAGAAGTCTTGAGATCAAGAGAAGTTCACAGTTTACTGGTCAATGTTACTATGTTGTGGCTCGCTAGTCGAGCACACAACGGCCAAGTTATTGGGTATCAGCTAGGAAGGACTCCCTAGAGGAGAAGCTGCACGAGTTACTCGGATTCCTGCTGGTCTCCAGCGTTCGCAAGCTGCGCAATTAGCGCGTCGCGCATCTGCGAGACGTCGCCAGATGTCGAGTCGGAGATACCAGCCTCGCTGAGGAATTGAGCTATCACGGCAGCCCGTGCTTCGTCGGTAAGTCTCGCGTTCGCGGCTTCGTTCGGCGTAGCCGACGCCGCCATCGCAGGCGAAGCAACATTCTCCGCTGGAGTCGGAACCGCCACAGGCGTAGGAACAGGAGCCACTACGGGCCCAGGAGCCGCTAGAGGCGCAGAGGGAACATTCACCGGAGTCGGGAAGATCGCGTTGACACCCGCTTGGGGACCTGGCACTGCTGAAGCAGGTACTGCCCCCTCCACCGGAGCTGCTGCGAAGTTGTCATCGCCATAGTCGTCACCGTCATCGGGAGCGTCATCAACCATGATGTTTTGATCCCCGACAGGGTGAAAGAACTCATCAGTCATGATGAAACCCGTTGGGTGCCCCGGAGGGATGACTCGCTCGGCATTCCGAAGAAGTTCCGCCTCGGCGTTGGTAATCGGCACCCGTGTCCAGGGGTCGTAGTAGATGTAATCACCCGACAGTGGGGACCTGCGACCCGGAGACCGGTCAATGGCAAGATCGCCTTCGTCGCGCGCGCTCTGCGAACGAGGAACCTGGTTCCAGTCGACTCCATCAATCACTCGCAAGAGGCATACCACTTCCGAGAAGTTTCCATTACCGCCAAGCGGGATAGTGAGATCCAAGGCTCGGATGAGTTGCCGCAAGCGCGGGGGAATGAACCACAGTCGATACTGGTCATATACCTCGTTGAGGAGGTACACCGCTGTTCGCGCCGCCCACTCCGTGAGGACAACGCTCCACCATCCCGTAAACGGGTTTGTCACGAGCCTACTACCCACATACGTGAGACAGGGGGGGAGTTCCACGTAACAGCCACGGCAGACCTCCACGGACGCCCACACAAAGGAGAGAGGAACATATCTCCCACGCATGTGGCGCGGACGAATCCGGTTTGACTCCGTGTTTTGATACGGGATAAGGTAACCCCATCGGGAGCGGGCACGTCGTTCGGGACGGATCATTGTTTGAAGGTAGTTGGACCGCGGTACGCGTGGGAGATATCGAAATTCTGCACGCAGAAGCGGACGGGTCCAGCACAGGAGATCCTGGTGAACGGGGACGTTCTGGTAACGCTCCACCCCACCGGCGAGCCGGGCAAGATTCTCTCCATATTGGATTTCGCCGAGTGTTCGGAAGAAGGCCACGTCGAAACGGAAGTTCGCCGGAATCGGGCGCTCAGAGTAGGTGCGATACATTCGCATGTGCGCTACGCGGACCATAGCCGCTCGTGCGGAGTTGTGCGACTGACCACGATTGTGGACGAGGGCGTTGGTAGGCACGGTAATCCGGTAATGCCAGTCGAACGTCACCGTCATCCAGACGTGAACGCCTCCTGGGAGGTGGCCGCTGCCATCAGCATACGCCTCGACGAGGGAACGGTTAGTCACGCCTTGCGGGTGGAACCAGGGAGCCCGTAAGAACGGTGTTGGATTTGTGCGCGGGTCGACGTTGTCGAGTTCGTCGTACGACGCCCAGGCGCCCGCATGCGGGTTGACAACCTGTTGAACCGGAACGGCAGGAGCAATCCAGTTCCACTGCGGTACAGTCGCCGGAGGCGGAAGTTGACCACCCGTTTGGGGAAGAGGGGCAGTATGGAATCCCGGATTGACCGGTTGAGGGAGCGGAACGCCAGCGGAAGCCGGCTGTGAAGGAGGCACTCCAGAGGAGGAAGGGTGTGAAACACCAGCAAACCCACCAAAGTATTGGTTTTGGGACCCGCCAGGCGGTTGATCGTCACCCTGATTGGGGTTAGGCATCGCGGAAGCGGCGCGAGGAAGAGAAGAAAGCGCTGGAAGCGAGAGAGGAGGAAGCGAACGCCGAGGTATCGGAGGAGACACTACCGCAGTACGCGTGGAGAGGGGTGGACCGGAGTCGCCGTTAGAAGAGACCGGGGAGGCTGGATTGGAGACCGTCATGCCGACGTGCTTAAATACACTCCAGAGGAGGAAAGCGAAACCGCTCGCGTGGTCGTCTCGCACCCTAAGGAGGGGGAAATGTAGTGCAACGCTATTGCGGGACTCCTTCGCTGATGCGATTCATAACATGCACGGCGATGCCGGGAGGTGGTGGCACACAGTATGAGTAACTGGTGAGATCAGCCCATTCTTGGGTATACTTAATATTAGAATTAGTGTCATGAGGCGCACGGCTTAGCCGGTGGGTCACACACGTGTGGGAAGTTTGCACCCATTAGTTGGGGTATTTTAGATGTTTATTCTAGATATTTTCGCTACACCGCTTGACAGTGGGTTGGCACTCTACACTACTTAGTAGGTTGAGCTGCACCCATTGTCGGGGAAGTAAACGGACTAACCGAGTGTTCGGCTCTGATGTTTCACCCTTGGTGACCGATATCCTCCTCCCGGAGAGTCGACACCTTGTGCAGGGCTCATCATCCGCCTCGCGGCATCATTAACACCACTACCGCTTTCGCGTGTTTACTTTGTGTGTGATTTCTTTATTTCTGTCCCTGTTATACAGGTAGCACTACTTGGTGTACCGGTGCATACCGTTCGTGGCTCGACACACTCGCGTGGGCTATTACCGCTCTCGCGTGTCATCGCCCCACTCGTGGGTACCGCGTGCTACGCACGTGACGCTACTGCCGACTTGTGTCGTGTGTTCTCTACCGCTGGACGCTTCTTCTTCGCCGCTTCGCTCCCTCCATTACTTGGGAAGGGTCGACCCCGGTCTTACACCCGGCATTGCCGTGTCGTACCTGTGGGAGCGCTCTACTGCTGTGCTTGCCTCCTGAGAGAGGGTCTGAACCGCCTTTGCGTGTCTTTCCCCATCGCTGGGTTTTGCACAACATCTTCCTCTGGTTTCCCTTCGTTTTCCCCCTTTTGCCTAGGGCCTACACCGCTCTACGGTACCTTCCTTCTCAACCATTCCGTCGCTTCTCGCCGGATTCCTGGATCAGGCCCGTTCACCCCTCAACCTCCGTAGGTATATCCCGTACCACGGGCGGTCTTACACCCGCACTATCCGTGTTCGGAGGGCTCACCACTGAGTTCACCTCGTCTAGAGGGCAAGGACTCGAACGCCTTGAGAGACGATCCCATCGCTGGGGTTTTGCTCTACAAGTGGTCTCCCGACCTAGAACGGGTTGGATTCTTTCTCTCGTTCCCGTTCTTGTCGAGGAGTCTCACGATTAGTGATCAATTGGTTTTTGGAAGCTACTGTGGAACAGTGGACTCTCTAGAGTGTTTTATTTGTTGTTCGTTACTTACTCTTTGGAGTATCGACACCTCTCGTTGTTAATTTGATCTTACCGCAGTTCGGTACACCGTGGCCCGGTATGGCGCCACCTGCGCCGAACTCTCGAAACGGTGTGGCCAGAGATGCTGGTGTGCCTCCGCCTAGGCCTCCGCGTTCTCGCGCCTCCGTACCTGCAAGGTCGCCTGAGAATGAACAGGTTCCGGAACCCCGGAGAGCTTCGTCAGTCACGTCGGGTCCGATGGCCGCTTCTACGGCAGGAGCTCCGCCCGTTACGGATACTCCGGCAACGGAGAGACCAAACGATGTGGTTGAAACCCCTGGATACTCGTAACTCGAGGCTCAACTGCGTGTCAGTCAACTCGCGCCAAACTCGTTGTTCGAGGATCTGCAGTATCTCAGACGGAAGCTTGACCAAGCTGAAATCGGAGATCCGACCAATGACATTCGTGTCTTACGTCAAGACGTGAATTCCATTTTGGAAAGTCTGGGTGCACCAGCCGCTTTTGTTCAAGCTTACCATTCCTCTATTCAAGAGCATCGAGCTGAAATCGATCGCCTAACCACTCGTTTGTCTACTCTCGAAGAGATCATCCGGATGGATAACGCATCTGATGCGAAGAATGCTAAGGAAGAAGCCTCTAAGCGCTCGGCACGCCAGTCTCCGTATCACGGAAATCGACGATCCAAAAACGAACTCCGTTACGACTCGGATTCGTTTAGTTCCAATTCTAGCGTTCGCTCTGCGAAATCTACTTCATCCAGTTCTTCGGACAGTGAAGAAGACCGAGAACGGTATGTGAGTAGATCCCACGAGACGGAGTCGAAAGCGACATATGCCACTCAAGGAGTTATTCGCTCTCGCGAGAAAGGTAGACGTCATCTTGGACTCAAGGAGTTGAAACAAACGAATCTCCTCTACAGGAAGCTGTTGTCGTATCGGTATTACCGATTGGGCGATTCATCGTCAAGTCGCACCTCGCGAAGCACCGGTAAGGTGAAGGACCACATCAGAAGACTGAATATCGTCTTTACGAATAAATTCGATGGCGAAGATCCAATTCTGGTACTGGACTTCCTGGCCCGCTTTGTGCAGGAAGCCGACATTCTCGGTATGAACGAGGCGCAACCGTTTCTCGCTTTACCCTATTTTCTGTCAGGGATGGCTGAAGATCAGTTTAACTCGGTCCGAGGGTGGTCCCGTGCATCTGATGGAGGTGTCAGCTGTTGGCTGGAAGCGCTCCAGTACCTCCTGAGGTCCTATGCAACAGGAAGCGCGATTCACAACGCGACGTTCGCTCTACGAGATACTAAACAGAAGACTGAAGAGACCGAAACGGTTTACTCAACTCGGTTGAACAAAGCGTTTCATCGCTGTGGAAATGTGTACTCCGCTCAGGAGAGATGCACGATGTTCGTGGATGGGTTGGACCCTTCTATCAAGGCTTTGGTGGCGCGATATTGCGAAGGGAAACGTAGGATTACGTATCTGGAATTGGTCCAGTACGCCCAGGCTGAAGGCGAAGTCCTCCGTGCTCGGCGCCCGCCGAAACCCCGTCGCTCAAGAGCGTTGCTCGTCAACGAGTCATCTCCATCTCTTTCCTTGGAACGTGGAAACTCCGTGAACCCGGATATGGATAACGTCCACTGCGTTGGAAGTACTCCCGATTCGTACGGGTCTTCTGATATTCCGTCGTCGTCGACTCCGATCTCGGAAGGTGACTCCGCACTCTATATGAGAGGAACACGGGTACAGGCCGCTCCACTCGCTTAAGCGACCAACTGCAGCCGTTTCTCACGCCCATGATGGGTGAATGCGCAACCGCAACGACTTCCAGATGGTAATCGATCTTTCGATAAGTCGGTGACGACCATCTGTCATATTTGTTACCGACCCGGTCATATTGCACCTTTGTGCATGTTGCCCGCTCGGGAGTTTCCGAAAATTATCGAGTGGTATGAGTCCTTGTCACCAGCTGACCGTGCTCGTGTTCCGAGTAAGAATTATGAAGAGCAAAGGGCCAAGTTTGGCAATCCTGTTACAGGACAGAACGTTCGAACTGAGCAATCTCGGAACCAGGCTGAACAGATAACTGTGATCAACCCCGAACCCGGGAATTCTGTTTCGCACTCTGAGCAGAGTTTGCCGTCGCCGGCCAACCCCGCTCAGAAAGACTAAACTTGGGAGTTCCCCCTGCGGGAGGGGCGTCTTCTGAGCCGAAGTCGGAGACGCCCGAGGCGCCGCCGCTTCGCTCCCAGGTCACTTTCCTTAAAAGAAAGATCCTTGCGAGGAAGATGGCTCAATCTGACGTGGACTCAGAGCTTTTAACGGTTCTCCGTCGTCCGTGGGTACGGTACCGAAATTTCCCTATCCCGGATAGAGTCCTTGTGATGGCCAAAAGGAATTATAAGGTTTACGACGAATTCGGCTTATCAAACCAGTTTATGGTTCGTCAACTGTCTGTTTTAGACACGGGCGCTGCGCCCAATCTCATTCCCTCTTCGTTAGTGCCCCCGGCACTTCGGGAATTCGTTCGCTATGGTCCAGGTTTGGATATTGCTGACGCGAACAATAACCCGTTGCCCACGGTTGGTTACTTAACTCTCACAGTGAGACTTGGCACCCACGTGGTGAAACTTGACTTTGTTGTCTGAGAATCACTCGCTGCACCGGCTATACTCGGTTGTGATTTTTGCGACCGCTTCGTCGAAGCGATACGCCCAAGGGCGAAAACCGTGGAAATGGAAGACGGTACAACCATTCCGATCATTCGGAAGCCGTTGAGGGGCGCAATCCGGAAGCGCGTCCCGTTACCTGTGGCTCAGGAGGTTCCAAACGTGGATCCGAAATCAATAAAGCTTCGCAAAGCGAAATCCGTTTCAATCCCGCTAGAATCCCAGGTGTGGGTGCAGTGCGTCTCCAAACAACATGTAATTCGACTAGTTCAACCGTCTTCATCGTTATACGATTAGCGACAGCTCGCTTTAGCTAATGTTGTTGTTTCTATCGAGCCCGATCAACCTTTCAAGGTACTGGATGCCAACTTTGGCAAAACCACTCAGTGGCTAGTCAAACACTAGGTACTGGATTCGGTCCTGCCGCATCCGAAGGCCCTCGTACAGACGAGAATCGCAACGTCCGAGGTTCTCGGTGTGCCCGAAGCTAAGGAGGTGGAGGTGCGTCCTGGAAACTCGGTTTTGTCGGAATCCTCCAGAAATGGAAACTCCGCCGTACCGGAAGCAATCGCTACTGAAGAGGTGAACCTAGTTAGTTCGGGCCACGAACGACCGTTCATTCCGGTTAAATCAGCGCTACCCCCTGGCACAGAACAGACGAATCCTGTTGAGGAATTAGAGAAGTTGAATCTGGACCATGTCTCAGCGTCTCATCGCGAGAAGTTGCGAGACATGCTCAGAGAATTTACTCCCATGTGGGACGGCTCTCTTGGAACAATTGGAATTACGGAGCACCGTATTGATCTGCTCCCAGATACTCGCCCAATCGCGCAACACCCGTATCGGGCAGGCCCGAAAGCGCGGGAAGGAGAAAAGTCTCCAGTCGAGAAGATGCTACGTGCCGACGTAATTGAGCCAGCTCAGTCGTCATGGGCATTGCCCGTTGTACTTGTTCCGAAGTCGGATGGATCGTGTCGTATTTGCATCGATTACAGGCGACTCAACGCCGTTACCGTCAAAGACGTATATCCGATTCCACGGATGGATGAGTACATCGACTCGCTGGGAAGCGCCAGAGTATTTACCGCCCTTGAAGCCAATTGGGGTTACTGGCAGGTTCCAATTCGAAAGGAAGATCGCGACAAGACCGCGTTTGTATGTCACCAAGGACTGTACCGTCTCAAACGGATGCCCTTCGGGCTAACGAATGCTCCCGTTATGGTTCAGCGCGCGACTGACATTCTGTTGGCCAGATTCAAGTGGAAGACTTGTCTTGTGTACTTGGACGACATTGTCGTACTTTCCAAGAGTATGGATGAACATATGTTCCATGTGAGGGAAGTGATGGAGGTTCTGCGTGACGCAGGTGTTACTTTAAAGCTCAAGAAATGCGAATTCTTTACCGACTCGGTGACCACATTATCCGCCCAGGGAAACTCTCGGTCGACGAGGTAAGGGTGAAGTCGCTGAAGGAAGCGAAACACCCGACAACTCAAACGGAACTCCGATCATTTCTCGGTTTTTGTAATGTCTACCGTCGGTTCGTCCCGAATTTCGCTGATACTGCAGCTCCTCTCAACTCTCTCCTCAGGAAAGGACAGCCAGTTAAACTGGAACCATTCGGCAATGCGGAAGTATCCGCCTTTTCGTCGTTAATCGACGCTGTTACGTCTCTGCCGATTTTGGCGTTACCCACTCCAGGGCTTCCATATGAAGTTGATACAGATTCCAGTGACCACCAAGTGGGGTGTGCATTGTTTCAAGTCTCGAAGGAAGGCGAGAGATGTCCAGTTGGATACTGGTCTCGTTCATTGAACGTGCGTGAGCGTAATTACTCAGTCTCTGAGAAGGAGTGTCTCGCCATCGTTTGGGCTCTGTCTACCTTAAGACCCTATCTCATGGGAACCCATTTTCAGATACATACCGATCATTCGGCTCTCGGCTGGATTATGGAGATCTCCGAGCCGTCGGGTGGGCTCATGTGTTGGCGTCTCCGTCTATCGGAATTTGATTTTGATGTCCGGTACAAACGGGGCACCCTGAATATGCAGGCTGATGCGCTTTCCCGCTTAGAAACGTCTGGAAAAGCAGAACCTGTCGACGACGACGACATACCATGCTTCTTGGTGGAAGACTGGGAGGAAGACTCCGAAATTACGGATGACGTCTGTGACGATATTCTCGCCACAGAAACGGCCGAGCCACCGCCTGGCTTATTTGAACCCATTGCCGCTGAAGAAGTAATACGTGAACAACACGGGGATCCTTTCTGTACTCAGATAAGGGACCGACGCAACGGGGGATTCAAGATACCCTTTCTAACCAACGATCAGGAATTCCTTGTTAGGATTGTTGGGCCACGTCCTCGAATTGTGGTTCCACACTCCCTACAATGGAGGGTTCTCCATATATACCACTATGCAAAGATTGGGGGACACTCTGGTGGCAGGAAGTTCTATCTAACTCTCCGAAGAGACTTTCATTGGCCAGCTATGGCATTCGACTGCTACGCAGTACGCCGTTCATGCACGGAATGCGCCAAGAACAACGTCAAACTCCGACGAAATCCGAATTCGATGACGCTGTGCCCAGCCCGGGCTCCTTTGGAGTTCGTCGCTATCGACATTCTGGGCCAATTAATTCGAACCGCACGCGGTCACAGGTACCTCCTGGTTATCACGGACAGGTTTTCGAAGTTAATGCGAGCGGTTCCGTTGAAGCGGATCACTGCAGCAGCAGTTGCACAAGCATTTGTGACGCATTGGGTCTTCACTTACGGGCCACCCGTTAATCTGCTTTCAAACAATGGCTCGCAGTTTGCGTCAAAGTTCTTTATGGACGTATGCCGTATCTTGGATGTCAAGAATTTGTTTACAACAACCTATCATCCCCAGTGTAATGGGCAGGTAGAACGATTTAATCCTACAATGCTTAACGCATTACGATCCTATGTTGCGGATCACGCAAAGGATTGGGACTTGCACACCGATGCTACTACGTACGCGTATAACACCCAGGTGCATCGGGTAACGAAGCTTTGGCCGTTTGAACTCGTTCTTTCGAGAATACCGCCACCGGTAGCAATCGAATCACAAGTGACGCTAGCGTCTTTCCCGTCACCACGGATGTACAAGGACACCTGGAAAAATTGGTTAACCAAGATGGTACCGGTAGCCCGGAAGGCCATGGAAAAGGCACAGCTTACGTACAAACGTAATTTCGATCGCCCAATTCGCGGCACATCAGTGGTGGTCGAGCCCAACAGCTTTGTGTTCTTTCGGAAGGAGTATTATAATCCTGACAAAGAAAAGAAACACAAGCTCTCTCCCATCGCTGATGCACCATATCGCGTCATTTCCGTCAATCCGGATACCGTCGTACTCGACGTTGACGGACGTCATGCACGAATCTCGCGTGACCCCGTTGTGCCCGCCCCGACGTCACCCACCGCAACCGGGCCCACCTCAACCAATACCCAATCAGGTGATCCTCAACAAGAGGCAGAACCGTCGCGTCCGGCGATTTTTTCGCACCCGGATCGAGGATTAATTGATCTACCTACAGTAGGTCCTTCTGACCACAGAAATGAACTTCCTCCTACTTGGACGAATTCCAACGACTCTGCACCAGTATTTACAAGAGTAACCCTCCACCCCATCTCCTGATGGCGCCACCTAAGAAGGGGGAGGATACCGCAGCTGCTGCGAAAGGCACTGACGCTCCAGTGTCGCCCGGTTCCCCAACCACGGGAAATGTGATCCACGCTGACAATCCAGTCGCTCCCGTGGGAGAATCTAGTGGCACAGTTGCCTTGCCGCACCCCAACCGTGAGGATCCCGCCGTATCGGTCTCCGTTACCACGGAACGTGCCTGCGAGAGGCGCGACGCTGCCGCAGCAGCAGCTACCCACTCTGGGACCTCTACCCGCTTGAACTCGCGTATCCGTGCTGAGAAGCATAGCCGAACTGTGAAAACGGTTTCCGCTGATCCGGACCAGCCGCTGCACGCGGAAGAATAGCATTGCAACCTTGAAAGGGAAAGCCTCGTGAACGAGTTGTGCTGAGTATTACCACTCATTTTGGATTCCCTTGTGAGACTTTTAATGCTTTCTTGGAAGCCGACACTCTACAGTGTGAACCACATCGCGTGTGGAGACTTGGAACTCTGGCACCACTGCAAGAAGTGCAATCTCCGTGACACGGGGCCTGGCAGAACCACGCGCGTGCCACGCGACGCACGTTACAACGTGGAAAGCCCTAATGAGCGGTCGGCGACCTTTCGGGAACGGATGGCGGAGCACGGCACGCGCACGATTGTCGTGGTCGCCAATCTGTGGCGTGGAGCCAATCAGAGTGTAGAGCAAAATGCTCCTCGATGGGGATGCACTTCCGTGCTTTTCATATAGGTTTGATCCGTAACCGGCTTCGCCACCTCATTTATGAGAGGGGATTGCGACTACCGGCCCATTTTGGGTTATGCCTAGGAAGGTTAGTATTTCTGCACACGTGTGCCAAGTTGGGCCGATCGCGCGGGGGGTGTGGCAAGCATGCCACGGGGGCACACCTGTAGTGTATTGGCCGGCAGCGCCGGATAGTTAGATATTTTAATTGATATTTTCAAGTGACGTATATAAGTGGCGGCACTTGCCGCCACTGTACGGGAAGTAAACCTCAACGAGGCTTTTGGCTCTGATCTTCTTGCCGCTTGCGCACGGTCACAAGCCCCATCCTGGGGAATACCGCCGCAGTTCCGGGCTGATCAACCAACCTCCGTCCCTGAGGAGTACTAATCCGTTGTCACGGCACTTTTCTTATCTATTTTATTGTTTTCATTTCCGTCTTACGGCTTTCGCTACTCTGCCCTACATTGTAGGTTTGTCCCATTTGTCTCGGGAGTTTTCCCGCTTATCGCGAGTTAGTGCTCCGCAGTGCGGCTCGTTTGTTGATCTTTTGTCGTCCCATACCGTTGGGCTGGATACCCCCACTCGCTGTGGCTCGCCGGAACCATTCGGATACCTACGCCGATTCTACCCCCCCCCTCTACCTCCGACTGCACGCCCAGATCGGGGTCACCCGGATTTACACCCGGCTCGTGTTGGCCCTATCGGAGGGTTCTGTCACTGCGCCTACCCCTGTAGGGAGCAGGGTTCGAACACCCCTGTCGGTGCTCTTCCGCGACGCGGCTGTCGTTTTCCCGTCAGCGGTTTTGCACCACAAACTGGTCTCCCGACCTAGAATCGGCTTTATTGGCCAACAATCGTTGGAGTTGGTTCGTTTGTTTGGAGCCCAGATAGTTGGGAATATCCGTTCTTACGGTTCTCTCATTGTCCGTTTTCGGAAGTTGTTTGGTTGCCAATTGGCCGACTGTGTCCGTGAACGATGTCGTCCCGTCGCAGGAGTAGCGCGCCACGTGCCGCTTCTGTGCCAGGTTCGTCCGGCTTGCCGGCAAGTTTGCCTCCGTTGCCAAGGGACGCACTGGAGGTCCCAGGCAATGGCGACCCGAAACCGGCTTCCCGCGGCCGCCGTTCTGATAACGGGACCCCACCCACTCGTGGGCCAACCGAGACCGCACCTGCGGCTGATGCCGCCGCAGCGGTTGACGTTATGTCGTCGCGGTCCGACGAGTATACCCTCCGTGAATTAGAGGCTCAGGTTCGCATCCTGAAGAACTCCCAAGTGGGCCTCATCCGGGATATTACGAAACTCCGGCAACGGCTCGATGAAGCCGGTGTCCGGGATGTTTCGAGCGACGTCCGTGTTCTACGGTCTGATGTCAACCAGATTATGGAACACCGACAGGTGTCGGCTGGTCTGCACGAGCAGGCTGCCGCACGCCTGGACCGCCTGGCTACCCGTCTGGAGACGGTCGAGCAAATCATCGTATCTGATGCTGTTGCGCCGGGAGCCCCGGTGTCTGAGGGTTCTCAGCACTCGCGCCGTTCCCGGGATCGTCCGGCAAAGAAGAAGGTCAAGGTTGAGTCTGACTCGTCTTCTTCATCCTCTTCTGATGTGGAGGGCCCCAAAAAGGGATCGTCTACCGACTCTTCGGACAGCGCGGAAGAGCGCTCTCGCTATCGTGCATCCCGTTCGCGGGCTACTGAAGTCACTTCTGGTGTTGCACGAGGCCGTACGAAAGGACGGAGACACCTCGGATTGAAGGAGTTGAAGCCGACAAACTTACTGTATCGGGAGCTACTATCTTACCGATATTATCGGCTTGATGACACGACGCCACAGAGGACCCCACGTGGGACTGGCAAAGTGCGAAATCATCTCCGACAAATGGAGCTCACGCTAAAGCCCCACAAGTTCTCTGGGGAAGATCCAATTCTTGTCTTGGATTTTCTTAGCCGCTTCGTAGCGGAAGCCGATGTACTTCGGATGAGTGAGGCACAGGCCTACATCGCGCTCCCGTACTTTTTGACGGGTGTAGCCGAAGATCAATTCAATTCGGTTCGTGGGTCGTCTCGCGCCTCCGAAGGAGGAGTTACGTGCTGGCCGGAAGCGGTACAATATCTCCTGCGCTCTTACGCGACAGGCAATGCGATACAAGGTGCTATACTCGCGCTACGAGACACGAAGCAAGCAGCCGAAGAGTCGGAAACCGTTTATTCGACCCGCCTCAATAAGGCTTTCCACAGATGTGGCAACGTGTTCTCCGCAGCCGAGCGGTGTACGATGTTTGTTGATGGACTGGACCGATCAATTCGGACATTGGTAGCCCATTATCGGGAGAACAAACGCCGGATTACCTATCTGGAACTCGTTCAATTTGCCCAAGCTGAGGGAGATGCAGCTCGAGCACGCGCTGGTATCAAGACGCGCACGCGCCGACTCCTTCATGTAGAAGGCCGAGACTCCTCACTGCCTCACTCGCGAGGTTCTGTTCAAGGGGGTTATGATAACCTACACCTGTTACAGGACGATGGTTCAATGCCGAGTTCGGAATTGCTGTCGACGACGGAGCAGTGTACAGTGGACGCAGACCCCGCTCTGTACGCCGGACGTCAAGTCCCGGCATTGCCCGTGCCGCACTCTGGCGGATATCGAAGCCAACGCCCTGGATGGAGGGACCCGTATCCTCCTCGACAGGAGCGCCGGCCGCCCAACGCGGATCTTCTTCGTCACCTTATTTGTCATACCTGTTACAGGCCAGGGCACATCGCTCCGAATTGCTTAATGCCCATACGGGATATGGCGAAGATAGTGCCTCAGTATGAGTCGTTGACGCCCGCCGAGCGGGAACGTGTTCCCGACAAATCGTACCTTCGTGCGAAGGCGGAGACTCAGCCTGGAAACCAGGAAACGGTACCATCGAATGGTGGAACTGTAGCCGCCCCTGCGGAATCGCAACCTCCGCAGATTGGCGGCGACGCTCAGAAAAACTGAGCAAGGGAGCCTCCAGCAATGGAGAGGCGCCCCCAGCGACGGGGTTTAGTGCGCCTGAGGCTGAGAAGCCTCGCTCCCCGGTCACAATCTTTTCGAGGAAACTGGCCACTACAGACGTGGACTCTGAGCACCTTGGTGTCTTGCGTCGCCCCTGGATACGGTCTAAGAACAGCCGGTTCCCGGATAGAGTCCTGGTCATGGCGAAACGTAACTACAAAGTTTACGCCGACCTGGGTGTTTCCGACCAGTACATGGTTCGGCAGTTGTCCGTACTCGATACAGGAGCTGGGCCAAATTTCTTGGTTGAATCGATGATTCCGCCGCACTTGCGGTCTCGCGTTCGTGCGGCGCCGCAGATTGATATAGCGGATGCGAACAATCGGCCACTTTCGACTGTGGGAGTAATAGACCTGCTCGTCAGGCTTGGCCGCTACGTGGCGAAGCTCGATTTCTTGGTTTGCAAGCAACTCGCTGCGCCGGTTATCCTCGGCTGCGACTTCTGTGACCGCTTCGTCGATGCAATTCGACTGCGGAAGCGAACCATCGAAATGGAAGATGGGACTACTGTACCGATCGTTCGGCGTCCCCTACGCCGGGCTCTGAAGAAGCAAGTCCCTTTGCCTGCGGCACAGAAGCCTACAGCCGATGAACGGAAGTCTACAAAGCTCCGAGTAGCTCGGTCTATTTCCATCCCGCCTGAATCACAGGTCTGGGTTACTGTGACGTCCCCACAATGTGGCTTACAAACGGTACAACCGTTGCCTGCGTTACAGGAGAAGCATCAGCTTGCCCTCGCTAATGGGATTGTTTTCGTCGAACCCGAGAAGCCTTTTCAGGTGCTGGTTGCGAACTTCAGCCGTTTTCCTCAACGGTTGGTTAGGAGCCAAGTTATTGGTTCGTTGCTTTCGCAACCTGCGGCTATAGTGCCTACTCAGGTTTCTATTGCCGAGGTTCTCGGAATCCTCGAAGCTGAGGAGGGGGTGGCGGAACGGAACAATTCCGAAACGAATACTGGACCGAACAGTTCGTCGGAAGATGCTACGCCGACTTCGTCGGATGCAAATAACCGCAGCCTGTCAAAGGAGGCAATGCCGACCTCGTCGGACAGAAATGATACGGACCTGAGTGCTGCTGACACGAAGGATAAGGCAGTACAGGAACTGGAGTCTCTGGATCTTGAACACGTCCCAAAGACTCACCGCGATAAATTGCGGCACATGCTTGAGGAGTTCACGCCCATGTGGGATGGCACACTGGGTAAGATTGGTATTACCGAACATCGGATTGATTTGCTACCGAATACTCGGCCCATTTCGCAACACCCTTACAGGGCGGGACCGACAGCTCGGCAGGAGGAGAAAGCTCAAGTTGAGAAGATGCTCCGCGCTGGAGTTATCCAGCCGGCTCAGTCACCTTGGGCATCGCCGGTGGTGCTCGCGCCCAAAGCTGATAGGTCTTGGCGATTTTGCATCGATTACCGCAAGCTAAACACGGCTACAGTCAAGGATGTATATCCTATCCCACGAATGGATGAATGCATCGATTCGTTGGGCGACGCGAAAGTGTTCACAACCCTAGATGCGAATTGGGGCTATTGGCAAGTTCCCGTGAGGGCTGAGGATCGGGACAAGACAGCCTTCGTTTGTCATGAAGGATTGTACCGATTCAATCGGATGCCCTTTGGGTTAACGAACGCGCCAGCCACTTTTCAACGAGCTGTGGATATTTTGCTAGCCCGCTTTAAGTGGAAGACTTGCCTGGTATACCTGGATGACATCATTGTCTACTCCAGCAACCTGGATGAGCACTTGACCCACGTACGGGATGTGATGCGAGTCCTACGCGATGCAGGCATTACGCTCAAGCTCAAGAAGTGTGAGTTCTTTACCGAAACCGTCAGGTATCTCGGCCATGTTATCCGTCCGGGACGGCTTTCGATTGACGAAGTACGCGTGAAATCCCTCAAAGAGGCTAACATCCGAAGACGCAGACGGAACTCCGATCTTTTCTCGGCTTGTGCAATGTGTATCGCCGCTTCATTCCGAACTTCGCGGATATCGCTGCACCTCTGAACGAGCTTCTTCGCAAAGGACAGCCAGTCGATCTGGAAGAATTCGACGACCGCAAGGTCGCGGCTTTCTCGTCGCTCGTGGACGCGGTGACATCGCCACCTGTTTTATCCCTGCCTAGGGCTGGTTTGCAATATGCAGTAGATACGGATGCGAGCGACTACCAAGTCGGCTGTGCCCTATTCCAGACCACCAATGATGGCGAGCGATTGCCAATTGGGTATTGGTCAAGGAGCCTCAACGTTCACGAGAGGAATTACTCGGTATCCGAGAAGGACTGCTTGGCAGTTGTCTGGGCATTACAGACACTGCGGCCCTATCTTATGGGGACCCGCTTCATTGTTCATACCGATCATTCGGCATTACGCTGGCTACTCTCTATAGCAGAGCCATCTGGCCGCTTGATGCGGTGGAGACTTCGCTTGTCGGAATTCGACTTCGAAATCCGTTACAAGAAAGGACTCCTGAACACTCAGGCTGATGCACTGTCCCGCTTGGAAACAGCGGCTGAAGCTGCGCCAGTCGATGATCTGGAGATACCGTGCTTCCTCGTGGAAGACGGCTCGAGCGATGCCGATGAAGAATCGGAAGGATGGGACATCTACGATGCTGTTTTAGCCGTGTCAGACACGCAACCCGAACCGGGCTCTTTCGTACCGATCAAGCCGGAGGAACTCATCCGGGAGCAGCACACCGACCGTTTTTGTACGGAGATTCGTAGTCGTCTAAACGGTGGAGCACAGTTGCCTTTCGTCGAGAACGACCAAGGATTTCCAATCCGAACTGTCGGAAACAGGCCACAGATTGTGGTTCCGCACTCACTTCAGTCACGAGTACTGCATTTGTCGCACTATGCGAAGTTGTCAGCCCACCCTGGTGGCAGGAAGTTGTACTAAACCTTACGGAAGGACTTTTACTGGCCAGCAATGGCTTTCGACGCGTATGACACTGTTCGCGGATGTTCTGACTGCGCGAATAACCGCGTCAAGCTCCATAAGTATTCCAAGAAGTTGGCACTATTCCCTGCTAGGGCTCCACTGGAGTTTGTGGCGATCGATCTACTCGGCGAGTTTATTCGCACCCGCCGGGGAAACCGGTTTTTGCTTGTTATCACCGACCGCTTTTCTAAGCTGGTACGGACTGTGCCTTTGAAGAAGGTTACTGCTAGTGCGGTCGCCCAAGCTTTCGTTACTCACTGGGTTTTTGTCTACGGACCGCCGATTGACTTACTATCGGATAACGGACCGCAGTTCACGGCTAAGTTTTTTCAGGACGTATGCCGCATCTTGCGGATCCAAAACTGGTTTACGACAACATATCATCCCCAGAGTAATGGGCAGGTTGAGCGTTTTAACCGCACGATGCTCAACGCATTGCGGACGTTTGTTGCCCAGCATCCGTCGGAATGGGATCAGTACACCGATGCGGTGACTTATGCCTACAATACGCAGGTTCACCGCACGACTCAGATCTCGCCGTTCGAGCTTGTGCTATCACGCGTCCCAACTTCGGTGGCTATCGAGCCACAGCCAACTTTGGATAAGTTCCCGTCGCCCCGTCTACACAGGGACGCCTGGAAGGACTGGCTTAAGAACATTATCCCTACAGTTGGGCAGCATATCGCTAAGGCCCAGGCCGCATACAAGCGGAATTTCGACGCTAGAGTGCGTAAGAATGCCCCTCAGATCAGGGAAGGTAGCTTTGCCTTCGTACGGAAGGAGTGCTACAACCCTGAAAAGGAGAAGCGCCACAAGCTTTCTCCTATCGCGGACGGCCCGTTCCGAGTTATTGCTGTCACTGACACAACGGTTGTCCTTGATATCAAGGGAGAGCACGAGCGTTTGTCGCTAGATCGCGAAACGCCTGCGCCAAAGCCTGTTTCGCAGGATTCGCTACCGTCATCGTCGGCCCCTACCGCACCCACGGTGGAAACAGCCGTCGGAACGGAAACAGGCGCCGCGGCGGGTACTCGCACTCAACCGTCTGTGTTGCTGCATCCGGATCGCGGACTTGCTCATTTGCCTGCTAAGCCGGAATCTGACCGGTCGGTCTCCAATGCCGCACATGTGCACACGCGGATAAGGGCCCCCATGGGGATACTCACCGCCACCCCCGACACTCCCACTGAGGAGGGGGAGGAGGCAGGTCGCTCTTTTTCGTTGTCGCCGTCGTCGACGGAGTCGCCTTCGCAGGCCTCTGTATCGCACGCAAGTCGTGATGAATGCACGTCAACGCGCGACACACAGCCGGAGAGCCGGAAAGAAGAGAACGACGCGCAGCTACCGCGGAAGCCTCAAGAAGAGGAAGATCACTCTCGCTCACCACCGCCGTCGCGGACGGAGTTACGTTTGCAGGCCCAAGAACGGGAACACAGTACCGATGTGGTACGTGATTTGCAGCCGGAGAGCCGGAGGGATCGCACAGTTTCGCGGAGTCCTTCTGAGAAGGATGCCACCTCGGTGACGATTGCAGCCGGAAGATCGGAAGAGAAGGACGCGCCGTTACCACGGAAGGATGAGGTGGAAGGCACCACTATGGTGAATCGCAAAGCCGGAAGTCCGGAGAAAGAAGAGTTAGTTCGAAAAAACCGTGCTGTTACGGCAGACCCGACTTCGGGAGATTTTGGTGCAGCACCGAGTGCCAAAGCCGTCAAAAAGACGGAACCAACCACCAGTGTGGCGAACAGTCAAGCCACAGCAAGTGGGCAGCACTCAAGCACTGACGACGCGTGCACGTCGCGCCAAGTGTCGAGCTCCGTGGGAGATCCGCCTCCAACCGAGGATTACAGTGCGCAAGCCGGGCACATGCCAGCCACAGACCTGGCGCCGTCTAAAAACGGTTCAAAAAATTCCGAATTTGAATCGGCTCTTGACAGCCATGCAAAGGCGCAGGTGTCGCAAATCGCAGCGCGCGGCGAACTGCCGCCACGGCACGTGCCAGAACACCACTCGCTGGCTCACCGCTCTGCGGACCGTTCACCGTCGCAACGGGAGATTGTGCCGGAACTCCGGAAGCTCTCTATTCGAGAAGACCGAAGCACGGTCACAGCCCAGCAGCATGGGGAGAAGAACCAGGAATCTGGAAGCATGATGGTCAGGAAAGTACCATGGTCACGGAGACCAAAGCCTGGCGTACAGAATGTACTGCCGTCAGGACGGAAGCCGATCACGAACGACGATGCCCACGACGGGAGAAGCGACGACTACGCCCCGAAAGAGGATTCTTCAAGCAAGCCGCACACAGAGCGGAGTGTTCTCGATGAGGAATATGTCATCGACCGTCTGGTAAGTCACGGCTACGCCCCTGACGGGGAACTACTGTATCGAGTCCGTTGGTACGGCTACGCCTCTTCAGAGGATACGCAGGAGCCCATTGAGCACTTGCCTCGCTCGAAGGTCTTGCAGTACCACCGTCGCACACGGACACCGATACCGGCTACGCTGGACAAGGCCCAAGTGGGTTGACCACCCACGTCCCTATTGAGCGCAGCCGTCTCAGACGGAATATGCCGCCTCATGCGGACAGTATTGCATTACGCAAGAATATGCCGCGTCAAGCGGATGCAACTTGAAGTTAACTTGAGATCACTTAGCCGCCTCAGGCGGACCAGGCCGCTCTAAGCGGACAGCTTTTTTTTTTTTTGCTGAGCAGACAAGCCGCGAAACGCGGAAGCCACTTACAGTGGAGAAGGAGAAGGAGAAGATGAAGAAGAAAGAAGCCTTCGAAGAAGGAGAAGAAGCCAGGACACTGGAATGAAGACTAAGAAGTTTCATCGCTACAGCCGCTTTGGCGGAAAGTTACCCCCCCCCCCCCCTGTGGGACATTCGCAACAGCCTCCAACGAGGTATTGCCTACTGAGGAGGGGGAGGAAACGAAGAAAAATTTGAGCCAAGCCGATAATGGCTGGATGATTTATCACTACTATCTGAGGCTCGTCCACTCACGTACACCACCCTCTGGAGGCGCTTTGTAGCGTACGGTGCCGAATAACGTCGGTTTCTTTGCCGCAGAGACGGATTTACATTCGCCATTACTGGGGAATTGCGCTTGACCGTTCTCGCTGTTCACGGTTTCATAGCCCAGTTTTCTTGGGGTGTATGCACGCTCATGGGTGTCTGGAATCTGTTTCACCGTTCTACGGCATGTACCGAGTCCGTCTGTTACCGGTATGCCTTCATTGGTGACGAAGGTCTGAGCACTACAGTACTGCTGGTACACTGGATCGGACTTGTGCTGTATCCGTTACACGGCATTCCTGAGTATCTCAGAATCGCTAGGCCACCTCTATGGATGTTGTTAAGCCCCTCTATGAGGTCTCTTTCCTTGTGAGAAGGTTGAACGCCAAGTTCCGAAGTCATCTCGGTCGGTCAATCAACTTGCCCTCTTGGGATGTCCGAACTGGAACGATCACGTTTGACCCACTTAATCAAGGGCAAATTCCGATTTCTCGGTGTGAATCAACTCTTATTAGAGAGACTTAAACTTGACCGAAACGGCTTGTTGCCGTCTGCAGCGGTTCCGGAGTTATGGCGTTCGCGAAACACCCCTTCGTCGAGCTATTTTTAGCACAACTTGGGGGTGCGCTATCTCCGCAACTCGGCCGCCGATTGCAACAGGAACTGCCATCCGAATAGAGATTCGGCAGAGCTACAAGGCACGCGGAAGAAAGCCGAAGTCGGTTACCGTTCAAGCCGCTCAGCGGAGGTGTTCAGTTCGCCGATTTTCGGTTATCTCCAGGGTACCTGAACCGAAACGACTTCGTTTGGGGACTTTCCTGGTCTCCAAATCCCGCTTTCTTGGACTCAATCGTCTCTTACGAGTCAGAAAAATCTCTGGTAGAGCTCGTTTGTTCCGTGTTTGACGGCAAGCCGAAAACGCGGAACTGCCGAAATTGGTGAAGGGCCTACTGTAGCCGACACCAGTCGAGAATTTTCGCTAGAGAACGATCACTGTCATGGACTAGAGCCTCTCTGGGGAGGATTTAGGACTGGCTGGGACGTTTGTATGGGGAGGCACAGCCGCTCGGTTGCGGAAGGGGAACCCAACAGTGGGGATTTCAGCCCATGATCTGGGTAACCTGCCGGCAGTTCGGACGCGTCGAGCCGATGGAGCCGGGTGTCTCAGCCTGAGAAGGGGGAGATGTAGAGCAAAATGCCCCTCGATGGGGATGCACTTCAGTGCTTTTCATATAGGTTTGATCCGTTACCGGCTTCGCCACCTCATTTATGAGAGGGGATTGCGACTACCGGCCCATTTTGGGTTATGCCTAGGAAGGTTAGTATTTCTGCACACGTGTGCCAAGTTGGGCCGATCGCGCGGGGGCCGTGGCAAGCATGCTACGGGGGCACACCTGTAGTGTATTGGCCGGCAGCGCCGGATAGTTAGATATTTTAATTGATATTTTCAAGTGACGTATATAAGTGGCGGCACTTGCCGCCACTGTACGGGAAGTAAACCTCAACGAGGCTTTTGGCTCTGATCTTCTTGCCGCTTGCGCACGGTCACAAGCCCCATCCTGGGGAATACCGCCGCAGTTCCGGGCTGATCAACCAACCTCCGTCCCTGAGGAGTACTAATCCGTCGTCACGGCACTTTTCTTATCTATTTTATTGTTTTCATTTCCGTCTTACGGCTTTCGCTACTCTGCCCTACATTGTAGGTTTGTCCCATTTGTCTCGGGAGTTTTCCCGCTTATCGCGAGTTAGTGCTCCGCAGTGCGGCTCGTTTGTTGATCTTTTGTCGTCCCATACCGTTGGGCTGGATACCCCCACTCGCTGTGGCTCGCCGGAACCATTCGGATACCTACGCCGATTCTACCCCCCCCCTCTACCTCCGACTGCACGCCCAGATCGGGGTCACCCGGATTTACACCCGGCTCGTGTTGGCCCTATCGGAGGGTTCTGTCACTGCGCCTACCCCTGTAGGGAGCAGGGTTCGAACACCCCTGTCGGTGCTCTTCAGCGACGCGGCTGTCGTTTTCCCGTCACCGGTTTTGCACCACACAGAGCTCTTGGCACAAGCCCCGTGGACCGGGTGAACCGCCGCCCTGCCAATGGAGTGCCGTACGCACCTCCGTCACCGAAACGGTTATCCCCGTGAAGGCCGGGATATTCGTCAACCGGAAGTACTACCGTTTGCCGGTCTCTCGACTCTCGTCGAATAACGTGATACCGTTGGACTCGTCTGATCGAGAGCTTTGCAACTACCTCTCTAGCTCGAAGATAGGACGCGTAGGACGCGAGTTACAGTACGGCCGCCACAGCGGAATGCGTGGAAAACCGCGGAAGTAAGCCCGTCTCCAGCGCTTCGAAAGCTTCACATGCGTGATTTTAGGCAGCTACAGAACCTCTCCAGGTGAGACTGCGTCAGCAGGAGTGGCCCATTCGCCATGGAGGCCGGCGAACAGGAAGTGTTCCCACAAGAATTCGTTATCGAGCGCATCGTGAGTCACGTCGTGAACTCCGATGGGGAGACTAATACGAAGTCCGTTGATAAGGATACTCCCCTGAGAAGGATACTTTCAAGCCGATCGAACATCTGCCTCGATCGAAGGTTCTCGCCTACTACCGGCGCAAGCGCTTACCGCCACCTCCAAACTTTGACGCAGCCCAGGTAGGTTGACAGTACTACTGTGCCGTGAGGTGAACCGACGGGCCCACTTGTGGGAGAATTATTGATGGTACTACCAAGACGTTTGGGTTGTTCCTACGGAAGGAAGTATTGAAGGGATGAAAGAAGAAAGATGATTTCCGTCTAACGGACGCCGATTTATCGGAAAGAAGCGAACTACCGTCCAACGGTCCGTGTGAATATGTCGTGAAGCTACACGCGTAATGGAGAATCGTATTGGAACGATGGTGCGCTAAAGGCATAGAACCGTAATCCGGTTATGAAGGAACTGATATCGAAGTCGATTTTATTCTAAGGACAAGTTGTAGTGCTAGCTATTGCGGAGTGCGTTGGTCGCAGAGCCTACCACAGCCCATCATGGAGGAAACCCACCGTTGGGATCAATGCCATCCTGTCGAAGGACCGGCACCTCCAGGGTTGGACGGCTTCGCTTGGGGAGGCTGACTCGCGAAAGCCTGCGCGCCCAATGCCAACAGCTGGCTGAGGTCGTACATATCCGGTGGAACCAGCACCCCAAGTCCGAGGAGTTGGTTGCACATCGCTATCACGCGAGGGTCAATATTCCCCTGCGAAGGGCCTACGCCCCAACCGATAGGAGCAGCTGGCGCAGCCGCCCCTCCGGCAACCGAAACCTCTGTGGAAGCCGCCGACGGGCCTCCCGTTGCCGGGTCTTCCACAGTATCATCCACCATTGGATCGTCCTCCACTGCTACGGGGTAATAGTTGTCGGAAAACATGAACCCAATAGGGTGATCGCTCGGAACCACTCGAGGAAGCCCGCGTAGGACGATAACCCGCTCCTTCGGGAGGGTAACTACCTCCCAGAGATCGTAATACACGAAGTCACCGGCACCCAGATGTCTTCGCCCTAACAAACGGTCGTAGTGCGAACGAGTGCCCCTGGGGACGTTTTCCGCCGGAATGGTACTCCAATCAGTAGAATCGATGAGATCGATAAGGCTTATAACTTCGCTGACGTTGTCGTCCGAACTGAGCGCGGTGTATAAGTCCAGTGATCTAATCACATTCCGTAACCTCGGAGGCAAATACCAAACGCGGTTCTGGTCGTATGCTTCCCATAGCATGAACGCGGCAACGCGAGCGGCCGATTCGGCGATGAAGAGCATCCAATACTCCGAGTACGGATTCGCAATCATGCCTGACCCTACATAAGAGATGCACGAAGGCAATTCCGGGAAACACCCGCGTGGTACCTCATAGTGAGCCCACCATGATGGGAGTGGAGCGAATCGACCCGCTAGTGCGTCCGGACGCAAACGTTCAACCTCCATGTTCTGGGGTGGAATCAGATACCCGAACCGGGATCGCCATTTGTGTTCGTTTCGCAGTCGGTCAAAGAAGCTTCCCTCTCCCGAAGGGCGATGAAGATATCGGAACTCCGCTCGCAGAATAGACCTGTTGAACAGGAGAATGTCAGCTGGCATCGCCTCCGGGAAGTTTTCCGCCGCTTGGAAGTCCGTGAGGTTCGCGCCATACTTGATCTCTCCGTACGTTCGGAACCGGGAAAGATGGAACCCGTATGACTCGGAAATCCTCTCGGGGAACGAGGCTCGGTCCTTCCGAAAGTATGCCAATCGTGCCATAGCCGCGCGCGCTTCATCCAGCGTTTCGTATCCACGGCCGCGCCGTTTCCGTGACAACACGTGAGGTGCGACCGCCACGCGGTGTCTCCAATCCCAGGAATCCACCATATCTCGGTGTAGGCCGCCAGGCAGCATACCGTTCTCGGTGTATGAATCCATCAACGCACTGTTGCGAACCGCTGTCGCGTGAAGCCAGGGCGCTCTGAAATAGGCCCAGCTTTCTCCGGTAGTCGGAGCTTGAACAAGGAGCGATTCACGCGCTATCCAGCCAGCTGGAGTCGCCAGCAAGGGCACCGCCTGAACGGAGTTCCACGCCGCGACGTCGACTGGGTTCGGTGTAGTCGTGTGATGTTGATCCTGAGGCAAAGGAGCGGAGGCGAAACCGCCGAGGTATCCTGTCCCAGGAGTTCCGGGACCCGAAACGTTGGGAGCCCCGGCTTGGGAATGCTGCTTGTCGCCCTGGTGAGGGTTCATCGAATCGTTGATCGCGGAGAAAACTTTAAGTACTGAATCGTCTGAGTGCAGAGAAGTTGAGTGCGCTTGCGCCTGTGTCTCGTTGTGACGAGGAACCGGAATCTCGGATAGTTTCATGGTGGACAGCGCTTATATATTCGATCGCTGATGAGTCTCCGCTTGCAAACCGGATGTTTCCTGCGCTGAGGAGGGGGATATGTAGAGCAAAACGTGCTCGCCCGGTACACGGGGAAGGATTTCATAAACCCCTGGTAAGGATGATTCCGGGTACTCGGAAGGTATGAGTATTGGCCCACGGATGGGACACGTTTTGGCAGTATTGAGGTATGGCACCCTGAGGGGTCGGCCATGAGGTGGCGCAGATGAGTATTGGTCGCGAGTACTCGTCTGTAGGAATGGGTGTGTTTACACATGTCTTATTATGATTGTCGGATATTTTACTGGCCGCTGCCGCGGGTTGTCACGTGCACCACGTGTATGAACCTGCTTAGGTGTGCACTAGATTATTTAATTTAGTTTAACTAATTTATCGGTTACGATATAAAAGGTGAACTCCCGGTCACCTCCTCGTTCAGTAAAGGGTAGCCGAGTAGCCGAGTTCGGCTCTGAACAAAGTTCGCCTGCGCGAAGTGTAAAACTCCCTCCGGAGGCAATCGTGGTGCTCGAATCCTTGCTCCCTTGGGAGGTAGACTCAGCAGAAGAGCCCTCCATATACGGATAGCGCGGGTGGAAAACCGCCCGTACTTCGGGAATACCACGGAGGTGACGGCGAGAATCGCCAAGAGGGGATCTGTAAGCAAACGTCCGAGAGTCGGAGATCTCTGATCGGAGGCTGAAAGAGAGGAACCCAGGTTGACGGGGTGCCTCGAAAAAGAGGGAAAAGATAGGGAAAAGAATGGGAAAAAGGGGAAAGGAAAGAAAAGGAAAAGGGGCAGACCGGAGGGCGGGGTCGTGCGACAAGCGGCAACAGACCCGGGCCGAGGGTGACGATGTGTACAAAGCCCACGCTGCAGACCTCTATACAGAGTCGATACAATATCTGAACACCACAGTAGCAGACACCTGCAAGTAAATGTGCGAACACAGTCCGAAGACAAACAGAGTGTTAGATCAGGGTATCTGAGTGATCCCTTGGGGATGAAATAAGCGAAACCGTAGGCGGTGACCCTCCTCGCAGAGTTGTGCACTACGCGCAGGCGCTCAAGTCAGAGCCGCGGACAAGGTTGAGTTTACTTTGTGGTGGTGCCGGCGAGATCGCCATCACCTAAGTAGGTTTCCACAAATTAAACTAAATAATGAAACTAAGTAGTGCCAAATACGGCAGAGCCACACAAGTCTGTTTTCTCGTTTTGCTAGTTTAGCACACTAGAACACGATGATCGGACGAAATTAGTCAAAAAATCTGCAAAAATTGCGTATAGGGCTATGTGCAACCAATTAATTTCAATTTTTTGTTTACTACGCTTTCATGTACTATGGCGTTTTCTCCATTCAATGCAGAACAGTTGACGAACGCCACGATTGCTAGTATATGTTCACGAAATGAAAGTATCGGACCTATTATTTGCTGTCGTGTGAGGACATCATGTGATGTCCACCTGTGCCGCCATATTTTCGTTCGCTAATTTTCTGCAAGTACTCTAGAATAGTCATCATTACTACGACTACCTAATACAAAATTCATCTTATGGAACCGCGCGCATGCATTTCGCCACCCCCATACAACTTCAAGTTGCATTCTACTTACAAGAGTCCACCGCCACCACCCTCCTCTATCTCCACATCGGCGAAAGACAATGGCCCAAACCCTTTCCCCACATCATCGCCCCCTTCCTCCTCCTTTTCCTCTTCCTCCACATCCTCCCAGCTCCACTTCTCCAGATATCCCACAACGCTGCTTCCCTTCCACACCCGCTTCGGAAAACATCTGAACCCAAGCCTAGTCTTCTTCTTTTTCTCCATCTTCTCCTTCTTATCTTTTCCAACCTTCGGCCTTACTTCATCCTCCTCCGCCTCTAGCTTCCTCGCCACGATTGGCCTCTTCTCCCCGTACTTCCTCTTTCGGCTCCTCTTCTTTCCTTCATTACCCGCAGCAATTTCATTCCCACCCAAACTCTCCGTAGCCCGCACAAAGTCGCTCGCATCCTCATTTGCATCCACACTAGCTTCATCGACCCCGACCCCGACCCTGACCCCGACCCCGTTCACAATCCTCATCGCAGGAGTCACCGGAAAACCTCGGACTTTACGTACATCCTCCTGCTTCTCACTGAGTTCCTTCAGCTTCCCCTCCAGCTCCTACACTCAACCCATCAACTCTTTTTGCCCATCCTTCAATCCCCTTAGCTCCCTAGCAACAAATCCTGCGACTTTCTTCCTCAGTCGACGCACGTCCTCACCAATGCGGCTCCCTATCGCCCCTGTGCACCCCAAAATCGCCATCGATCACCAGTCCAGCTCATCCTTGTCCTCCCCTTCATCTTCCTCCGCAAAAATCCTCTTAATCTTCTGATGCGGTCTTTCCCCATCGCTGGGATCCCACGGCCACTTCACGTTCGAATGAGAATTGCCGCTCATGATCAGATTTCAATGAGCGGGAACGTATCGGAAGGAAGAAGGGAAAGGAAACGGAAAGGGAGGGAAGGGAACGGGAACGGGAACGGAGGGGAACGAAAACGGAAGGGATCCGAAACGGAAGGGATCCGAAACGGGAGAAGACGAAACTCTATTCGTGCGTAGGCGCTCCGTGAACTTATCACGGCGCGAAAACCATGTCATGTATGTACGCGCTTTCACTTCCACTGCCTAGCACCTGTTCTTATGTTGTAGATACTGAACGCTTAGGATAAACAAGAAGTGGTTTTAATCACTGAGACGCGGCTTGACTTCTATCTTCCGTCAAACTGGAGTTCTCTTCTACTCTTTTATACTGTTTCAATAAAGTTCTATAATGTTCTAGACTTCTATAGAATTTCTGTCACTACGCATTAATTGTTTCTACTTATATGTTCTATAGAATATTCTAGAACTCTCTGGAAGGTAGCAGTTTCTAGTTGTTATCTAGAAGCTTCCAGACGCTTCTACTACACCCTCCCTCAACTTGATATCTGCTGTAGTCCTAAGTTTTCCATAAAGCGATAGTGCTTAATTTTCTGTAGTGCCTTTGTGAATATATCAGCTCTCATTTGGTCGGTGGGACAGTAACTGATTTCCACTTCACCATTTTCCAAGCATTCTTGAATGTAAAAATATCGGATAGCAACATGCTTAGATTTTCCGTGACTTCCTTCCATTTTGGAAATAGCAATGGTTGATTGATTATCCACAAACAGTTGAATAAAATCAATATCGCATAAAAAGTCGTCCAATAATTTCTTGAGCCATTTTCCTTCCTTCACTGCTTCGGAGAGAGCAATTAATTCTGCTTCGGTAGATGAAAGTGCTACACAATTTTGTTTTTGACTGGACCACGACAGCAAACAGTTCCCTTAAAACGCTGAAAATCCAGATAAAGATTTTCTGTTTTCTGTAGTACCCCAACTAGAATCACTGTAGACATCTAGTGTTGGGTTTTCCGACTTCCTGTACATTAAGCAAATATTTCTTGTTCCTCCAATGTACCTTAGTATTCTTTTGCAGGCCTTCCAGTGCTCCAAACTATGGCATTCTGAATATTGGCTCAATGTTCCTACTGCATACGCCAGATCCGGGCGTGTTACAAGCATTAAATACATGACCGATCAAATTAATTCCCTGTAGGGAACAGTATGCATTTCGTACTCTGAATCACATTTGAAAAATTTTCTGTTTGCTTCAACTACAGTATTTATACTCCGACTTTCGTCCATACCAAATCTCATTAGAACTGTTGATACGTAGGAGTTTTGACCTAATTTCATTGTTCCTTGTTCTTGATTATAATCAATTTCAATTCTAAGAACATGACGAATTTTCCCTAGGTCCTTCATATCAAAGCGAGAGCAAAGTTTGCTCTTGACAATTTCCAAAGACGCCAAAGCCTCACTTGCAATTACAATGTCATCGACATAAAGCGAAATTAATATTTTGGAGCCCTCAATACTTCCAATAAATATTCCTTGATCGCCATTTGCCTTAATAAAATTCATGTCGCCAAGCACAGAGCTTATCATTCTGTACCAAGCCCTAGGCGCTTGTTTTAAACCGTACATTGCCTTCTTGAGCTTGCAGACGTAATCAGGGTGTTCTGAATTTTTAAAAGCTTCTGGTTGTCCACGAAAATTTCCTCTTCCAGATGGCCGTTTAAAAATGCTGTTCTTACATCCATCTGATGTATATGCATTTTGCTATGTAACGCAAAGGCCGGCATAGTTCTTAATGAAGCAATTCTTACCACAGGAGCATATGTCTCGAAGTAATCAATTCCAGGACGTTGTTGGAAACCTCGACACACCAAGCGAGCCTTATAAGTTTTTTCTTGGTTCCTTGTCTGTGGCTTGATTTTAAAAACCCATTTCAGCGATAACGGTTTCATTTCTGGAGATCTCTGTACCAATTCCCATGTTTCGTTTTCGTGGAGTGATTTCATTTCGTTTGCCATCGCAATTTTCCAAAAATTATTTTCCTTACATGAAAGAGCTTCTTCGACAGAGTGTGGTTCAATTTCATTTGCCATCATCATTACGGCTCCGGCTGTTGTGTCTTCATATGAATCTTCATGATCGTAAGATAGCCAGGCTGGCTGCTTTCTAATCCTTCCACTTCTTATGGGTGCTTCTGGGGTATCTGCAGTATTAACAGAATTTTTTTCTGTACTTGTAGGTTGTTCTATATTTTCTTCTGTGCTTTCGAAAAGTTTCTCCGATGATGCAGTACTGTTATTCATTTCCATTTCAATTGCTCGGTTTTCTGGTGCTTCCAGAAATTTTGCTGTACCAGAAACTACAAGTCGTTTTGTAGAGTCATCCATGAGACGGTAGTTTGGACCAATATATCCCAGAAAAGTACAAAGTCTGGATTTTGGATCCATTTTCTTTCTGTTTTCACTTGGAATAAATACATATGCCTTACATCCGAATACCCGTAGATGCGACACATCTGGCTTTTGTCCAGACCAATTTTCATGTGGACTTTGATCGCCTAATATCTTTGTGGGCATATAATTCCTTAGGCAATTTGCAGTCTGTATTGCCTCGGCCTAAAATTGACGAGAGAGGTTATGATAAAATAACATACATCGAGCCTTTTCACAGAGCGTACGATTTGCTCTTTCCGCAATACCATTCTGTTATGGTTGATAAGCTCCAGTTGGTTCGTGAAAAAGTTCTTTGGCCTTGAAATACTTTTCCGTTGCCTTTGAAATATACTCACCACCTCGATCGCTCCTAATTCTTTTCACAGATGTCCCTGTTTGATTTTCTATAAGGTTCAGAAATTCCTTGATTTTGTTGCGCGCTTCGTCCTTTGTCCTTAAAAAATAGACAAATGATTTCCTTGTGTAATCATCTATAAAAGTCATAAAATAATGTTTTCCACCTTTCGATTTCACACTCATAGGGCCGCAAAGGTAAGTGTGTACCAGCTGCAATTTTTCTTTCGAATAGAAGTTTCCAATTGCAGGAAATGAGCGCGAAACCATTTTTCCAAGAGCAAAGCCTCTGCATGTCCCGATATCTTTCAGTTCTAATTTTTCGGGAAGCCCTACGGCAGTTCCATTAGAAATTATCTGAGATAATACAGATTTTCCAGCGTGTCCAAAACGTGCGTGCCATGATTCTTGCTGGCTGAGGGTTGCCGCATATGCTGAGTAGGACCTGTGTTCAGCTACAAATCCGTTAAAAGAATATGTTCCATTCTTTTTCTTCACATTAAGAATTAAATAATGTGTTCCTTTCTGAAATATTTTGCAACACTGGTTTTCAAAATTAACCTTGTGCCCTCTTTCATCGATTTGACCGACTGGTAAAATATTGGTAGCAATATCTGGCAACGAACAGAACGTCCCGAATTTTAAGGCCATCGTTTTCCTTGTTCTGAACAATATTCAATGTAACTGTTGCTTTCTTGTCTGAAGTTACAGTAGTTCCATCGCCAAGATGAATATTAACGCGGTCAATAATTTCAATTGAGTCTTCTGAAAGCCAAGATAAATTATTAGTCATATGAAATGACGCTCCTGAATCAATGTACCAGGTTCGAAATATTTTTCTCAGATTATTCTGAGCCATCAAAAATGTTCCAGAGCTTCCATGTTCTGTGGTCTTTTCGCTAGAATTTTGTTCTGCCTTTTTGCGCTTTCTGCAGTCCGCGAATTTATATCCTTTCTTATGACAGAAATGGCATTTGTACGGAAATGCCCTTTTTCCAGAGTTTGACTTCGTCTGTAGTTAATTACCAGACACTTGTCCTTCGTTGCTGGAATTTTGTCTCGACTCCTGACGAAGTATTCGAGCATGTATTTCTTCTACGCTCAATTTTTCTGCGATATTTTCCAGTGTCACCACGAGACTTTCGTACGATTTTGGAAGACTTCTTAATAATCGCATAATATATTCTTCCTTTGACTTCTGTACAGCAAGCTGTTGAAGTTTTGTTTTGAGCTTTTTAAGCTCTTCTATATGTTCCTTGGCAGACTCATTTTCGCCTAATTTCTTAGAAACAAAACGCTCTTCAACATCCATTTTGTGAGCAATACCTTTGTTTTCATAAACCTCGGTGAGAGATTGCCAGGCTTCCGTACCACTTTTGGCTTCCTGAACATAAACAATTTGATTGTCATCGACTGACAAACAAATGTCTATAAGAGCCTTTTCATTGGCTTGGGTATTATTTTCTTCTTCCGAAACGGCTTTCCAGTAGTCCTTCTTCTTTAGATAATTAATCATTCTGAACTTCCAGGAGAAATAATTATCCCCATTTAGCTTCTCGAATTTGAAAGGGTTTCGGTCTTCGGAATCCATTTTTACAGTTCGATAAAACGGATGTACGCTACGGCACTCTTCGTCTTTACCGTTCTTCGAATAATAGATTTCTTTCGTCCTCTTTAAGGTCCTTTGTCTGCTTTCTTCAGCCCCGGGGGTAGAATTTCCGGGACTGTGTCGTCGAAAGGATCCGTGTCGTCTCCTCGCGTCTCAACATTCAGCGCTGAATCAGAGTCCGTGTCACTGCTGAAGGAGATTTGATGAGCTTTAAGTAAGCTTCCGACCCGTTTCCCTTTGAGCTTACGCAGATGATTGATGACGAATGTTTCATCTTGGGGAACTTCGCTTACTTTCGCCTTCTTCTGAGCCCTCTGGTTGTTATCGCTCATCATCTTCCTTCGTCGACGACTTCTACTGGTGCTTTTTCTCAACCCCGCACCACTTGGATCCACTAAAACCACGTCGCTTCCCACTTCCTGGACGTCTTTCACGACATTCTTCGCCTTAACCAGTTTAGAACGCGACGCCCGAGTATCCGGTTTAGTAACTTGGGTCGTAGGCGTGGCGTTTTTCCCCCTCCCGCCGTAGAAGACGGCCCCACAGTCGAATTGAAATCCACCCCGACGGACTTCTTCAGCTTTTCACGAGCGTAATCCACCCTTCTCGATATCTTTGTGCCCCAAAAGCTTCTTTGTCGCTGCAGTTTCCAGTCGTGCGGCTTGTGTCGCAAGATATTCACGAAGGCTGAGTTTCTCAAATCTAGTGACTTCAATCTGCATCTCGTACACTTCCTTCAGAGAGAGTTTCTTTGTTTTCGATACTTCAACGGCCAGCTCATTTAGGGACCGGCAGCATATAAAGAAATACTTTCGTATGTCTTCGAAGCGGCCCTTCAGTTTGGACTCTCGTCTATTCGCAAAATATGCTGCCAGGGCGTCCAGAGTGAAATCGGTTGTGTCTGTGGGGCAAACTCGGAAGAGTGAAACCCCACCAGACTGTCCGAAGGTCCGCTCTCGTGAGAGAGGGCAGACCAGTGACAGAGCCCTCTGTACCACCGTAACTCGGTTGTAAGGCCGAAGTGGCAACTGGCTATACCTACAGAGGTGATAGGCCACGTGGTGAGGAAACGATGAGAAACTCCTGAGATGGGGTGGTATCGGCAACGATGAAACACGACCAACGACAGGTGTAGTCCCGAGAGGGAAAGCAACAGAAAAAAACAACCAAACAACACCCACACGCGACGGGTAGGGCCTCCTCGGCACTGTGCCCGGAGCGGGGCGAGATCCTCCAACGGTAATGCACGGGTTTCCGTAAACACGGCAAAACTCTGTACAGAGTCGGATCACTTCGTAATCTAGTCCTATACCTCCTTGGTACGACCCTCAGGTCCCGACATCAACGACAGATGTTCCTCAAAGGTACCGAGAGGGTAGGACCACCGTAACCAGACGTGGCTATACTCGCGAGAGTGATAACCCACGTAGGCGGCTGGCGCCAGAGCCTCACTCGTGTAGAGTCCACTCAGGAGAGCGCTACTCGACAAAGAGTTCACTTAGAAGTGCTCGGGTTGACTTTACAAAGGTGCTCGCGACGACGAGGTCGAGCTCACCTAAGTAAGTCTAAACTAACTATGTACACGTGGTGCACACCCGCGGGGGTCCGTACACGTGGCTAGCCCAGTGTCAGGCACCTCAGGTGCACTACCTATTGTCCCGTAATATGCACACACACGGTGGTGTAGTACACGCGTCCACCTAGCGGTATTGGCCAGCAATGGCAACCCTGATTACAGGTAACTGTGGGAAAGCCATTCCAAAAGTAACCGCCAAAATTGGGTCCAACTCATAACTCTTCGAGTGCATCCTCGCATCACTCCCCTGAGTATATGAGACGCATCATCCTGATAACCACGCAAAATGCGTTGCTCCACATCTCCCCCTCCTTAGAGCCGAGAACGACTTCGAGGCTGAAGTTTTGTGCGAAACGCAAGTACGTAAATACGTCACAATCATGAGCGGTACCAACTCCTCGGTTTCTATACCTCGCAAGCGCGATACACACTCAAGCGAACAGAGTATTCAAGTATCCGAACTCGATCACAGTACATCATCTGTCATTCCGATGAACCCGAATCAGTTTCCTCATCACCCGACGGGTCAGGCGAGCGCGTCAAACTACCCTCAGCCGGGTTCTGCGACGGCTCCACTGCCTCAGTCTCAACCGATGGTCCCGGTGAACGTTCCGTTATGGAATTCAGCGCAAGCGATGCAGCTGATGGCGAACCAAGCTGGTTGGATATCGAAGGAATCTCTCGCAGTACGCGATCCACTCCGTGATGGGTTTGCGTTCAGCCGTGCACCGTGGTTTCATCCGGTAGCTGTTAACGATGACACTCTCCTGGAGTCGTATGCCGAAAACGGCTTCCTACCGGGCGGTCTGCCGTTAGCGGTAGTGCAATCCCCAGAATGGAAAGTTCGTATAGCGATCGACCCGATGCTCCTCCGGTACGATACCCGCGAGGGTGAGAATCTGAACACCGCGCGCGCGGAACAGGCGAAGTTGGCGTACAAGAGACTCAGTCGAGTGCACCTCGAGCACCTGGTTCCACCGTCATATGGGTTCGATACTCCGTTCTACCGTACTTTCGGTGAAGTCCGATATGGAGACAACTTGGCGACGTTCGACCATGCGCGGTACGCTGGCGATGGCCCGACCACATCGAGGTTGATGTTGTGCTGGAATCGGCCCATACTCCGAGCGGAGTTCCGTTATCTTCGCAAGAACGCTTCCCAGGGTGGGTTCGTCAACCGCATTCGGTTTGAGCGGAAAGCTCGTTCCCGTCATGGGTATCTGATTCCGTACCCGAATATCGAGACCGAGAGGTACAGACCGCAGGCCTTTGTTGGACGGTTCCCTCCTCTACCAGATTGGTGGCGTGATGTGGAGGTACCCAAAGGGTGTTTTGCAGAACTGCCTTCGTGCTTGAGTTACATCGGCTCCCGATTGATCAGCGATCCGCGTTCAGGATGGTGGGGTCTGGTAGCCGGCGAGTGGGCGGCACGCGTAGCAGCGTTTCTCCTCTGGGAGGCTTACGACAACTACCGTGTTTGGTATATTCCGCCGATGCTTCGCAACATTATCCGCTCGCTGGATTTGCACACTCCCTTGGGGTCCGAAGAGAACGTGGATGAGATCCATTACATCTTGGATGTTATCGATGGAGTCGATTGGGAAACGGTGCCCCGTTCGCAGCGTGGGAAAGGTCCTCGTCGTCACTACGACCGCTCACCCTGTAGGAGACATCCCACCGCAGGAGATTTCGTGTATTACGACCCATGGGAGGGTACGATGACGACTAGCGCATATGCCGAGTGGGCAGCGAACCAGCCACGGTCGATTCCAGACAGTCACCCAGTTGGGTTCATGTTCAGTGACAACTGGGTCGCCCCAGTAGATCTGGATGATCCGAACATGGATACCGGTGGAGAGGCGGCGGGAGCACTCGTCGAGATGGACCAGGAGTTGGTGAACGACCTACCGGCGGCGAATCAGGTGTTGCACGCCAGCGGCGGGGTACCCCAGGCTCCTGTGGGTTGGAATGTTCCGACTCAAGCGAGTGTTCCGGTGGTGGGTCCGGCCCCTGTAGCGGCTACCGTTCCTTCGGTCCTTCCGGCCCCGACAGCTCCGGTCGCTCCGGGAGATTCTCCGGCGAACATCGCGATGTTGCGCGCCAGTCTCCAGAACGCTGGAATTATCGTGCCCGATCATCTCACCACTATGGCAGGGATACTGGCTTACGCCGTTCCGCACCCTTCGCAGGGTCCCTCCGGTAGCGGCGGTGCCGGTCCCTCATCGGGGGTGTAAGATGACCAGCAGGGCTGGAGGACTTGGTCCTTAGTATAAGATAGAAACAGTAAAACCATCTAGTGGTAACTTTCGCTTCACCCCTTTTGCCTGTTCTCCACGAACTAGATCGATCTTCGATTACTTCTTCACTCACACTGTGTTCAAGTGTACTTCACTTCTTTGGTGCTTCTTCTACTCTAACCGTTTTAAATCGGTACAACCGGCATTTCGGTATGCTCTTCTTTCTTTCTTCTCACTTCCTCTAGTTAAGTCTTCACCGCTTCATTGGTCTTCTTCCTTCCTTCATCCCCACACAGAAGGGGTCAACTATCCATTCTGAGTCTTCCGCATCGCGGTATAGTTGAAAGCTCCTCACCGGGAACGGTTCTTATCCCACCTGGGCTTGGTCCAGGTTGGACGGCAAGGCTGACCGAGTGCGACGGTGGTATGAAACGATCTTCGACCTAGGTAGGTGCTCGACCGGCTCCATGGTGTCCTCCTCGGCGGAGTAGCCATACCATCGCACTTGGTACAGTACCGTCCCATCGGGGTCTAAAACATGACGTACGATACGTTCGATCACGTATTCCTGCGGGTACACCTCGGTGTTTGACTGCTCTCCTTCACCCATTGTGGTTCCGTACCTTCGAGGGTGGCGAGGTGGTGGCCGGCTAACCTCTAGAGGGGTTCCTCTTGGACTTAACCAGTCACGACTCACTAGGAGTTCCTCGCTGCACGACAACTACAACTTACGCCAGGAGCGTCCAATCTTCAACCTGAAAGGTTCTTCTTGAAATACTCTCCTTCTTGAGTCTGACGAGCTTCGGCTCGTTTTGGTTGAGCTTCCGACCGTCCAACGGTAGCTTCGGGATTCTGAGCTCCCTCTTGCTATCCAGAAGGATCGTCCGTGCGACGGAGAACGGGCAGGGTTTCGCTCGTGCGCCATGGAGGCGGATTGACCAATCACGGTGCATATCGCGGCCTTCTGGTTGGCCAGGCGGTGGCACGTGTGAGCCACGAGTTACCCTAACAGGTGTCCGTTCGCCTACGGTTGGCGACCGTACATCGCGCACCGTGCACGTGTGGTACTCGCGCACGCGACTTACTGTCAGCAGTTCCCCGCGTCGGCGGTGCTCTCCGTACGTCACCACGTCACACAACGTGTTACTCTCCACTTGGGTGTGTCATGAGTCTTCTGCCACGCGGCGTGGGTGCACCATCGACGGTTTCCAAACTCGTACTTCGTACTTCACCTTTCCAAGGTTGTCTTCCCAAATAATACGCCGGTAAGTACGACTTCTCGTTTCCTCAAACCACGGCGTGGTTAACACCGGTCGGTAACATTGAGCTGATCTACCGCTTGCGGCTCTGCGTTCTCCGGGAAGCCCGGGTCTACAGATACTGTCTTCTCCGCTCTGCGGGTGGTGACCTCACTCAGTTGTGGTGTTCCCGACGGGGTTACGTTATCCACAGCGGTGTGTACCCCTTGGGTGGGTCGTGTCGTTTCCAGCGCATTGCTCAACGAACTCGACGGAGTATCACCACGAAGTACAGCGCCTCGGCGCACCACAACGCTATCGGTAGAGACCGCGAGATGGTGCGTATGCGACAGGTGACGCCGGTTACGTTCGACATTTCCAGTCCGTGCAACGGGTTGTGCTACCCGCGTGGGTGATTCTGACCTTCCTTAGCGGTGGCACGGGAGCCACGACGTCCGGTGGGGGTCAACTCTAGTTGAGTTTCCTCTTCGTCTCCGCAACGGGTTGTGCTACCCGCGTGGGTGATTCTGACTTCGGTAGATCCGATAGCCGCGATCAGGCGGAGAGTCGCAGGCGCGAAGATACGATCTGTTCGTCCCTGTAGCTCACCCAGTGGGTAACGTGAACGTAGGGTGGTGGGCCAGCGCGACACGGTCTAACGATATCCGTTCGTGGAGATTATTGATATCCAATACTACGGTATCGTCCGTGACGGAAATAACCTTGTAGGGTCCTTCCGCGATAGGCGAGAGCTTGTGGCGGCGTTCCTTCTCCGGATTATAGTATTCTTTGCGGAGAAATACCATATCGTCTGGTTTGACCTTTGGTAATGGGGTCTTAACCTTCGCGTCGAAGTTGCGCTTATAAGCGGCCTGCGCCTTATCCATCGCTGTGCGAGCGACCGGTACCATTTTGGTTAACCAATCCTTCCAAGCGTTCCTGTATAACCCAACAGATGGGTACGTAGAAAGCGTTTCTTGAGCCTCGATTGCAACCGGTGGCGGTACTCTTGACAATACCAACTCAAAAGGTGCTAGCTTCGTTACCCGGTGGACTTGGGTGTTGTACGCATACGTAATAGCGTCCATATACAAATCCCAATCCTTAGGATGATCTGCCACATAAGATCTTAATGCATTCAGCATGGTACGGTTAAATCGTTCTACTTGACCATTTGTTTGGGGGTGGTAGGTGGTCGTAAATAGATTCTTGACACTCAAGATCCGACAGACGTCCTGGAAAAACTTCGACGTGAACTGTGAACCGTTATCTGATAATAGATGAACCGGTGGACCGTACACAAAGACCCAGTGGGTGAAAAAAGCTTGTGCAACCACGGTGGCCGTAATCCGTTTCAGCGGGACTGTCCGTACCAACTTAGAGAACCGATCGGTGATAACCAGAAGGTATCGATTACCTCTTGCGGTTCTGATCAATTCACCTAAGATATCGATAGCGATAAACTCCAAAGGAGACCGTGCTGGGAACAGCGTTAACTTCTTCGAGTACTTACGAAGTTTCACGTTATTCTTAGCGCACTCGGTGCAAGAGCGTCGTACTGCGTAGCAGTCCAATGCCATTGACGGCCAGTAAAAATCCCTACGCAGGGTCAAGTATAGTTTTCGACCTCCCGGGTGGGCTCCTACCTTCACATAGTGAGTCATGACCAACACACGGTTTTGCAGCGAGTATGGGACCACAATTTGGGTATACGCTTCGACTAACCTAACCAGGTACCCCTGATCGTTAACCTGAAAAGGTATACGATCTCCTCCATTGAGACGAGCGCGAATTCGCGTACTAAACTCATCCGTTTGCTGTTCTCGGATCATCTCCTCGGGAGTGATGGGTACAAAAGATCCAGTCAAGGGATCCAACTTCTCAGAAGTGAGCAGGATGTCGTCACAGATGTCATCCGACAAGGATTCGACCCAACCTGCTTGTTCTTCCACCATAAAGCATGGTATGTCCAGATCGTCAACTGGTGCCGCTTCTGCATCTGTCCCCAAGCGGGAGAGTGCATCTGCCTGCAGATTCAACGTTCCTTTTTTGTACGTAACTGTGAAATCGAACTCCGATAACCTCAAGCGCCAACGCATCAAGCGTCCTGATGGTTCCGAGATTTCCATGAGCCATCGGAGAGATGAGTGGTCCGTATGTACCGTAAAATGGTTGCCCATAAGATATGGCCTCAGTGTAGTTAGAGCCCATACAACGGCTAAGCACTCTTTCTCCGAAACTGAGTAGTTACGTTCGTGTACGTTCAAGGATCGCGACCAGTATCCAATTGGATGTCTCGCGCCGTCTTCCGTGACCTGAAACAGGGCGCAACCAACCTGGTGTGCACTGGCGTCAGTGTCTATTTCGAATGGAAGTCCTAGCTTTGGCAAAGCCAAGATTGGCGGTGACGTTACTGCGTCAATTAATGCCGAAAAGGCAGACGCTTCCGCGTCGCCTAGGAGTTCCAGTTGAACTGGTTGACCTTTTCTCAAAAGGTGGTTAAGGGGGGTCGCAATATCTGCGAAGTTCGGGACAAAACGCCGATATACATTACAAAGACCCAGAAAACTGCGGAGTTCCGTTTGTGTCGTAGGGTGTTTCGCTTCCTTCAGCGACTTCACGCGAACTGTGTCAACTGAGAGCTGTCCAGGTCGAATGATATGCCCTAGGTATTTGACAGAATCTGTGAAGAACTCGCACTTCTTGAGTTTCAGCGTAATGCCCGCGTCCCTGAGGACTCTCATGACGTCCCGGACGTGTGTTAAGTGGTCATCAAGGTTATCGGAGAACACGATGATATCGTCAAGATACACCAAGCAGGTCTTCCACTTGAATCGAGCCAAGAGGATATCGATAGCACGTTGAAACGTAGCCGGCGCGTTGGTTAATCCGAACGGCATTCGTTTAAACCGGTACAAACCTTGGTGGCACACAAAAGCAGTTTTGTCCTTATCCTTTTCACGGATCGGAACTTGCCAGTATCCCCAATTGGCATCCAAGGCGGTGAACACTGTAGCACTCCCAAGCGAGTCAATGTATTCGTCCATCCTGGGTATGGGATAAACGTCTTTGACGGTGACCGAATTTAGACGACGGTAATCAATACAGAATCGCCACGATCCGTCCGCTTTTGGAACTAGCACCACAGGTGAGGCCCAAGCGGATTGAGCCGCCTCTATGACGCCAGCGCGTAACATCTTCTCAACCTGAGATTGCTCTTCTTCCCTAGCTTTGGGACCAGCCCGGTATGGGTGTTGGGAAATGGGGCTAGTACCTGGAAGTAGGTCAATACGGTGTTCCGTGATTCCAATTGTCCCGAGGGATCCATCCCACATGGAGGTGAACTCCCTCAACATTTTTCTTAGCTTACCTCTATGAGATTCAGGTACATGATTAAAATTCAACTGTTCCAGTTCCTTGACAGGGTCTGTATCTTCCGTTCCTGGTGGCAACGCTTTACCCTCGGTGGGTGCCAGCGATTCGGTAACTTCGCTCGCCGGGGTAACCGATGCGGTAAACGCGGTTTCCGCTGATCCCTCCCCCTCCTTAGCATCGGTTATACCGAGAACATCCGCAACGGGTATCTTCGTCGGTACGATAGCAGCAGGGTGTGGGAGAGTGGTACCAAGGATTTGGTTTTTAGCTAACCACTGTCGGGTTGTGCCAAAGTTGGCGACCAAAACTCTGAATGGTTTGTCGGGTTCCACCGAGATTACTCCGTTCGCCAAAGCGAGTTGCTTCTGATCATACAATGATGGCAATGGTTGTACCACACGTAGACCAGACTGCTTAGTAGTTATGGTGACCCAAACTTGGGATTGCGCAGGGATTGCGATGGCATGAGCCACATGGAGCTTAGATGATACCGGGTCGACGGTTGGAACTTCCTGTGCAGCAGGGAGCGGGACGCGCTTGCGTGTAGCTCTCTTTAGCGGTTTCCTTACAATCGGTATTTCGGAACCATCATCCATGGTAACAACTCGAGCTCGAGGTCGAATCGCTTCAACAAAACGATCACAAAAGTCACAACCGAGTATCACCGGTGCGGGAATGCTTTTGCAAACCATGAAATCCACTTTAACCATACAGGTTCCTAATCGTACCATGAGAGGTATGTACCCAAGAGTACGCAACGGGTTATTGTTGGCATCCGCGATATCCAAACCTGGACCATGACGAATTTCATCCCGTAGCGCGGGTGGCACCAACTCAAGGTGAATCAGGTTCGGTGCAGCTCCTGTATCCAACACAGACAACTGTCGAACCATGAACTGGTTAGACAAGCCAAGATCGGCATAAACTTTGTAGTTTCTCTTGGCCATCACAAGAACTCTTTCCGGAATACGGAGATTACGGGACCGTATCCACGGACGACGTAGAACCGAAAGGTGTTCTGAGCTCACGTCAGTTTTAGCCGCTATCCTTGAAAGGATTCTAACAGCTGGGGAGCGAAGCTGTGACGCCTCGGGCGCCTTTAACTTCGGCTCGGAAGGCGCCCCTCCCGTAGGGGAAACTCCCGAAGTCAGTTTTTCTGAACGGGGCTCACCGAATTCGGTGCGTGAACTCCGTTCGGGGGGCCTAACTGAACCCCATGCGTAGGTACTTCGCCTTGAACCTGGTTCGAAGGTGCCTGTGCCGGAACGGAGGGCTGAGCATAGACCGGAACCGGTAATCCCAGTTCAGCTCTGGCCTTATCATATTCCTTTCGTGGAACAGATTCCTTTTCCTCGGGCGTGAGGGCGTCGTAATACGCAATAATTTTCGGCCTGTGCGACGGCGGAAATACGCACTGCGTCGATACGTGACCTGGAAGGTAGCACTGGTAACATATGACCGAGGCCGGTTTGTCCCGAGGGCGATTGTCCACTTGACGTTGTGGTGCTGTGTCCTTCCACCCTGGACGGTTCAGACGCGACGAATTGTTAGCGTAAGGCAGCGGGGCTGCAGGCACCCGGACACCTTGGGCATACAATGCGGGGTCTTCTTCCGTGCTCGGAATCGAGGTTGACGGCAGGTCCGTAGATCCGTAAGAATCGGGGTTACTTCCGATGAAGTGGACGTTATCAGCATCACCGACAGCGGTTTCACGTCGCAAAACCGACATCGATGGTGACGAACTCTCCGCGAGTAGCGCTTTCGAGCGGCGCTGCCCCGGGTTGCGGGCTCGATACGTCTCTCCTTCCGCCTGGGCGTAATTAACCAACTCTAGGTACGTCATTCGGCGTTTTTCCTCGCGTCGGCGAGCGACCAACGACCGAATGGTGGGGTCCAAACCATCAACAAACATGGTACACCGCTCCTGTGCGGAATACACATTACCACATCGGTGAAACGCTTTGTTCAACCGCGTTGAATAAACCGTTTCAGATTCTCCACTCTTCTGTCTAGTGTCGCGAACAGCAAGAGTAGCGCTGTAAATCGCGTTGGAAGTCGCGTACGACCTGAGAAGGTAGTTCACGGCTTCCGGCCAACACGTGACTCCTCCTTCCGAGGCTCTCGAGGTTCCTCGAACTGAGTTGTACTGATCTTCCGCAGTCCCTGTTAGGAAGTACGGCAGTGCCACATATGCCTGTGCTTCACTCATACCGAGTATATCGGCCTCCTGGACGAACCTGGCAAGGAAATCCAAGACAAGGATAGGATCTGTCCCCGAGAACTTCCTTGTTTCAAGAGTAACATTCAACCTTCGAATGTAGTCCTTCACCTTACCGGTTCCTCGCGAGGAGCGATTCGAAGTAACATCCTCCAACCGATAATAGCGATACGACAACAGCTTTGTGTAGAGCGGGTCCGTCGGCTTTAACTCTTTGAGTCCCAAGTGGCGCCGTCCTTTCACGCGTGATCTCATCACTGCCTGAGTAGACTGCGTCGCTTTCGACCGTGTCGAACGTGACCTATGACGGTTGTCATCACTATCAGATGAATCTGACGAACTGTCTTCAGTCATGCCGCTCGAGTCAGAGCGCGATGAATCCGAATCATAGTGAACTCGTTTTGGGTGTCGACGTTTCTGCTTCACCGAACGATGGTCTTCATCCGCAGATGGATTTCCTTGAGGAACCTGTGCGTCCACAGCTTCATCCATACGGATTGTATCCTCCAGCGTTTCCAAGCGCGAACGAATTCGACCGATATCGGTGCGCATTTCCTCGACAAATGCCCGGTACTCCGTGACGAAGACGTCTGGGGTACCCAGATTTTCCATAATGGAATTCACGTCCCTTCTCAGAAGACGTAAGTCTCCTGAGACATCCCTCACCTGGGCATTATCAACCTGCGTCCTCAACGAGGTAACATCCTGTAGGAGTTCCACGTGAGCAGCGTGATTAATATCCAAGCGGGATTCCAACCTAGCCAACTCGGCTACGGTAGCAGCGTTAGGGTTAACCATGGATGGTGTCTCAACGACGGGTTGAGCAGAACCTACGTTTTCCTTAGGTGCTTCCGTAACTGAGCGCGTTCTCCGGGGGCGGGGTACGACCTCAAGAGATTGCGCCTCATCTGGGATAGACCGGGACGTCGGTGCAACGGGTGGAACCGCAGCTGACGACCGCGCTGAACCAGCTCGAGAACCTCGAGGCGGTTGCGGCATACTGGAAACCAGTAGGCAATCTGATCCAGATGATCCAGTTAAACTCGTACACGAGTCCCCAAAGAACAAGAAAACTCAATAAACCTTCTCGGTAAACCACCACGTCAGCGGTTCACGTTCAAAAGTTGTCAACCTCCAAAACTCTAAAGAGTCCCCTGATCGTTGTCAGAAAACGGTGATCCGTCGACAATCAAGTCAATTCCACGACAGTGACCTAAAACGGTTCTAGGTCGGGAGACCACTTTGTGGGGCAAACTCGGAAGAGTGAAACCCACCAGACTGTCCGAAGGTCCGCTCTCGTGAGAGAGGGCAGACCAGTGACAGAGCCCTCTGTACCACCGTAACTCGGTTGTAAGGCCGAAGTGGCAACTGGCTATACCTACAGAGGTGATAGGCCACGTGGTGAGGAAACGATGAGAAACTCCTGAGATGGGGTGGTATCGGCAACGATGAAACACGACCAACGACAGGTGTAGTCCCGAGAGGGAAAGCAACAGAAAACAACAACCAAACAACACCCACACGCGACGGGTAGGGCCTCCTCGGCACTGTGCCCGGAGCGGGGCGAGATCCTCCAACGGTAATGCACGGGTTTCCGTAAACACGGCAAAACTCTATACAGAGTCGGATCACTTCGTAATCTAGTCCTATACCTCCTTGGTACGACCCTCAGGTCCCGACATCAACGACAGATGTTCCTCAAAGGTACGAGAGGGTAGGACCACCGTAACCAGACGTGGCTATACTCGCGAGAGTGATAACCCACGTAGGCGGCTGGCGCCAGAGCCTCACTCGTGTAGAGTCCACTCAGGAGAGCGCTACTCGACAAAGAGTTCACTTAGAAGTGCTCGGGTTGACTTTACAAAGGTGCTCGCGACGACGAGGTCGAGCTCACCTAAGTAGGTCTAAACTAACTATGTACACGTGGTGCACACCCGCGGGGGTCCGTACACGTGGCTAGCCCAGTGTCAGGCACCTCAGGTGCACTACCTATTGTCCCGTAATATGCACACACACGGTGGTGTAGTACACGCGTCCACCTAGCGGTATTGGCCAGCAATGGCAACCCTGATTACAGGTAACTGTGGGAAAGCCATTCCAAAAGTAACCGCCAAAATTGGGTCCAACTCATAACTCTTCGAGTGCATCCTCGCATCACTCCCCTGAGTATATGAGACGCATCATCCTGATAACCACGCAAAATGCGTTGCTCCACAGTGTCCTCATCCAAAGAAAAGAACTCATCACTGGAGATACATGTAATACCAATTTCATTTTACTCCCGACACCCACTTTCCAAATGCTTCAGCAATCGAGGACTCTTAGCCACCTTCAAACCCATCTCCGCAAACCTCTATAGATGCCTGATATGGTACTGACCTATGATTCCGCATAAACTTAAGGCACCCGCTACAGCGGTCCTTTTCATGTTGTTCAACACTTTCTTCTCCTCTTCAACCATCGCGGTTATAAAGGACACAATGGATTGAACCTTGTCGGCGACGTTCATAAGTCGGGCCTGCTTCAGTCCATCGTTCAAAGCATTACCCAGGCTCAGAAGCTCCCTCGCTTTCATCTTTTGTCCATCCTTTCTCCTCCATAAGGAAACGGTAAGTCCTTTACACAGTTTCCTTATCTTTGCATCCTCCTCACATAGTTCCTTGAGTGCCACAAGACGATGGGCCCCATCTATGAGGATACACGTAACCTTCACGTGATTGCCCTCCACTATCTCCTTCTCAGACTTACCCGAGATCAAAATAGCAACACTCATCGTTCCAAGGGCCTGAAGAAACCTTTTCTTTGAATCTCCGCCTTCAGAGCTTCACATGCTCCCGAACTGTTCCTCTAACAGTTGCGTTCGGGATTTCGATTAGGTCGATGTCCACCTTCACGGACTCGTACTCATAATAATCCAGGGTGAACTTGAGCGATGCCAGACTCATATCCACGTCATCCGAAGGTAATTCATCACCTTCGTCGAATAGTTCATTGACGTTTCCAGTCAAGCTCTCCTTCACCAAGACAACGTCATCATCATACACTTTATCCAAATCCATAACTTCCATCCTAGCTCCACTGCGACTCCCAGCCATTGCAATCGCTTCAGCAGTGCTTTTTCTGGACGACCCATACTGCACATTCATATCTGGTTGCTTCCGTAATGCAGAAACCGCACTCTCTGGAGTTGTGGTCAATTGTGCAGTTCCTACCTTTGTACCACCCTGGTTTTGCTTAGATGGAGTTTTAGGTACAGGCCCAGGCGCTGGGGGCGGTACTTCCTTCCCCCCTTTGTTCTTCTGTTGTTTGCCTGGTGTTCTGGCCTGGGCTACCTGAGGTGGCAACCGCTTCCCACTCGGTGTACGCGGGGGTTTCGATGTTTCTGCCATAAGCACTCGTTCCTTCCTGTCGTGAACGCCGCATTGATATGCCCTGATTTCTTACTGGGCACCTGCGGCGAGGTGTTCTGAACGGTCTCACTCGAATCCATGAAGTTCAAGTCCCAAGCATAGAAGCCCATCTTGTTTAAGTTTGCAACGGTCCTCGGAATGGAGTCTTCATCCGTACCCTTAAAGGGATACGAGTACTGTGTATGAAGCTCCTTCGATACATCAGCTCGCCATATACCGACTATATCCTCTTCCGGCTTCCCTTCCAGTGTGTGATAATGCATTTCTCTTCGATATTCTTTGCTGTCGCCGGCTGACTCGATGGCCACCACATCAGCCATGCCAATTGGAACCTTGTCCCCTCCATTCCCCGCGATAAGAAGCGTCACTTTGTCCCCCAGTGCGGGTTTCGCTTTTCCCGGGTTAGAGCTCATACTCGTCTCCGGATTCTGTGCTTCCTCACTACTCTTCTTCGCTCCTTCTTTTGTCTTCTTCACACTTCGAAAATGCGGCGCCATGGGGTTGGGAACTTTCCGCGACTTTCGGGAGCGCCTCATCTGCCGGTTCCTTAATTTTCTTGGCTCCATTATATAGCGTGTTTGAATTTAGCTTCGTCAAACAACTATAAAGCTTGAATGCAGAACAAAGCGGTAATCGTATAATGCTCTTATCACGTCAGCAAACGGCGCACCCGCTCTGTTTGAACACGGTACACGCTTCGCTGTGGGTTGGAGTGTCGCATCCGTTCGTATCGCTGATTTGTAGTGCAGCACACGAAAATGCTGGCGTGAACATTCGCATCACTTTGAAAGAGTGGAATAGGCGGTTAGAGACGGTGTAGAAGGCTTAGATGCATACCAGACAGCATGCTCAACCCCCACGGTTCCCCCCTGGTACCCTCCTGTGGTGGCCAGATGCGACGTGTTCAGACCGCGGTGCAGACCGCGGTCTGAACACGTCGCATGCGGCCACCACGCCACCCTACGGGGGGTGGGAAAGCAGGTTGTAGGTACAACGTACAGCTGAGTAGAGCTACGCAGAGCACATTTGTCGTTTCATATCGCAGTTTATACCTATCTACACAGAGGCAAGAAACCATTTCGCGCGGATTTTGTTTAATCGATGTTCAGTTTGAATGCCGAAGAGCAGAGCCATTCGAGAATGAGGGTAGTGGTGGCAGCACCAATCGAAATTGTACGGGTATTATGGTCATGGCTGTGTGTCGTGAAAGCAGTCTCAGAAGGCCCCAATCACGTTCAGTGGCGGAAGGCGACTGTACAGATTGTGTCATTGACGTGTTCTGCTCTTAGTGTGGGTGCAAAGAAGTGTGTTGGCGCTGCATCATCAACACGGTGTGAGCCAGAAAGTGCAATCCACGCAATATGCGCCAGCTCGTATCAAAGTGAGCGCCTGAGACAGACATCCATCCCGGCAGTGGGTGTGTAGCGCAGTCATTAGGCATACTGAGATCAGCAGCTGCGGCCACGGCGGCTGCAGTCGTCAAGGCAGCGCAATTATGGGTGTTTTGCGACTTGGACGGTGGTCTTCATTACGTGAAAGTCGCGGCGGACACCTGGCGAAAAGGAATGTGAGCGCTGTAAAACGTCATGCTCGTTACTACATTGGTACTACCAGCACGGGGAGTGGGAAGACCTCTTGTTGTTGAGTGCGACGGATGCGGTGGTCGAAAGTTGCGATGACGATGGCGTCTGGACGCCTTGCGCCTGCGCAATGCAACCGCTCTTTGGGTGCGCGTCGGCGTTGGAGCGCAAGCGGCGAGAGTAGAGGCGGAGAGCGTACAGCAGATTTATATGCAGCCCTATGATGGCGGCTATGATGATGATGCAGATAATGATGTGGGGGGAGCCGGTCGGTGGCGGAGAAACAGCGATTCTGAGTCGTATAGGACTATATCTTCTCTGCCCCATGCGCGCTGCGACCCCTCTACACGTGGCCTGATACCTGGTACCACAGTCTCCAGACCGCGGTCTGAACACGTCGCATCAGGCCCCCAGGGGGGTCACTACTTGGTGATTCTACACAAGTCTGCGTACTACACCGCTCTCGCAACCCTGTTCACACCCTCCTGCGTACGACTGACACCCGCTCAATACGAATTTAGAATAACGTTTTCATCATTGCCGTCTACTACTCTTTCGAGAACTCCTCCAGCGAGTTTCATCGCCACCGTCTATACCGCTTTCGTGAGCTCTTGCGAGAGTTACATGACGCCCGTCGGAAAACAGACCCCTCTGTGGTCTTAACAGCAGAGCGATGTCGACTACCGCATCTTCCGTGGCATCTACGGAGTCTAGCGCCGGTGAGAAGGATATTATAACGACGCGGTTCTTTCGTTTGTTCAGCATACTTCTCGAGCTGAGAGGACTCCTTTGCAGCGTCTCAAGGTGGCATTAGTTCCCCTCGTCAGGTTGGATACAAGGCTCTGTTGAAAACGTTGTCGCAAACCGTGCCAGTCCTGGCTTGTGCACGGGAATTTCTCACGCATGTTACGAAGAGCACGTACGCAAACTATACGCCGCAGGAGCTGGTGAAGATAAGTACCGATGTTAGGTTCATAAGTCGGATCTAGAAGTATGTCCGTATCATTGAGGTGGAGACTGTGAGTGAGGATCATCGGCGTGAGGATCTTTTCGAATCTGGAGTTTGAAATAAGAATGGGGAGGGGAAATTCTTCTATAGAGGTGTGTTCTGAACTTATTCACAAGAGCATGGTTCCTCGAATCCAAGCGCAGGCGCACAGAAAACTACTTCAAATTGAGCCTGCTACTCGTTTTCAGCAAGTTGGCTCTATCTATCCCTATGAAGCGTCATCACTACTGGCGAAATGGCGTACTCCCGGTGCCGAAGAAGCGAGGACTGCAACTGGTTCTCGGAGACAGATACCGCTTTGTTGATGTTTCTTCATGTCAAAACCAAGCGCAACATAAGGCGGATGGTTATGCTGTGGCAAGATGCGTATGTCTAGCGCATTAGGATCCTATTTCCCAGGTCTTGGATTCTCGTGGACGCAGAACAAATGCTGTTTACCGTTCTTGCCATGGAGAAAGCGAGCGCTTTGTTTACGCGCAATTGGAGTCCCTTCTTCCGATACAGCCCAGCATCGTGTGCAAAACATTTGGGATCCGAAGTGAGCAAATCACAGAGTCAACGCTACCATGTGCCTCGGGCTCACACCCTTTCTGATGATATCATACGAACCTAACGGATTCTGTCAAAGAGTTCGTTTCCTATGTTTCCGATCTTGAACAGAGGTTGTTGTCTTACAACGATTTCTGTACAAAATGTCGGCTACTACAAGTTGAAACTGCTAGGAATGCTTTCGAAGCGGAACTTTCGGAACACATTTTCCATCTCGTTTTGATCTTTCTCCGATGCATATATTGGCTACTCCCTTCGTACCGCTATTTTCCACATGAACTGAACCTTCCAGCAGCCATTCCGAGGCGCCACTCCGTCACGACGTCAGGAAGAAGTCAACCACGCGTCACGTTGAAGAATTGAGGATACGTTACGAAACAAGAAAAACCACTTCTCCTCCAGGCCCAATAATACATGGCCGGTGGGTTAAAATAAAAAAAAAACAACCAAAAAAGATAAAAACACCTTTCGGAATGTCATGATCATAGACGACACGGATGATGACGACGATGGATGCGCCACCCCTTTCTAATTTTTCCTTGGTATTCTCCACTCACGACCTTTGGAGCCATGGTAAGGACGACGAGGCTCGCGGATCCTCAAAACACAATCGTGGTCAAAGAGAACACTGGACGCAACCAGTTCCTCCCATGCATTGCCCCGTTGTTATGAAGAGTTAGTGGGTGCTCATGGTACTGTTCTTTTCCGATAATTCCCCTAGGGAGCCAATGCTTCAACTCGTACTCACGACCCACCTTTGGTATAACGTGACAGTGAGCATGATGATTCTCGACGAATAATGGTTAATACGACATGAAATGATCGGCTCAATCTGCTCTCGGGCCCTGCGTCCAATTTTATAATGATTCTGTGCGAATCGAAAACAGTTCGCGGGCTCTGGGAGGAGATTCTACGTGAGCCAAAATTCGGAGAATGCACTCGGGCCAGGCCAAAGTCTTCGTCCTCTTCAGTCGACCCCACACGAGGCATTCATCCGCTCTCGTACGCACCCCAATTGAAGAACCCCTAGAAAGAAACAACACGTGTTCTCTGCCAACCGAAATGTGCCCGTGCACGGGATCCCGATGGCAAACCGTACGGGAGCAGCAAAGTAGGATGGCTGTGACACTACAAAAAATTTCAACTACGTTCCCGACGCAGCAACATTACCCCAGCGAGCATTACTCCACTATCATCAAGGTTCTCCGCATCTGGAGCCTGTGAAGGACTCCGTGGAGCGGTAATGAACGTTTCCAAAACTCACACTCACAGGTTCAAGAGATTCCCGAACCAGAAACCGAGTATCAAGCTGCTAAGGAAACTCATTGCCGGTCCTCAAATCCCGGGCGTTGTGGTTGAATACCCCTATAGTGGAAACATTTTCCCGGTGCCTTGAGCGGTCATGGACAATGGAAAGAGCCCACGCTCATTGATGTGAAGAGGAACATGACGCAGGCCTATACGCTCCAATGCTGAAACACAATGCTGTAGATAATGTATGCAGAGGAAAGGCTTTATGTCAGGTACTGAGTCTTCAACCAGCAAAAATAAACTACGCACTCTCAGTAATGACTCAGTTCACGCCTCGTATATTAGTACAGACAAAGTTTCCAGAAGGCGAACCAAAGATCCTCGCGTATATGGACCGTCCACCCAAAAGGACCTACTCCGCCTCCAATGTTCCCGTTTCCATACAATCATTCCTCACATCGCAACTTTTCCAGCAAACCGTATCTCATCGCGCAGCACAAGGAGAAACCTCTGTAACGAGCGTGGCCCTCTGAATATCCAGGGCACATTGGAGACGATGGATTGTTACAGAGTTGTCGCTCGCCCGCTGAAGCAGATGTGTGAGTTGCATACAGAAAGAAATCAAAGATCCAAACCACCGCTATAAGTGCGAGAATTGGGAGATTTTCACGTAGTGAAGTTATTCGGTAAAGGGAGCGTGTTGGGTATGGTTTATGATGTGGAGGGCATGGTATATCTGTGACATAAGCCGACGCAATCCAACACAGATGCAAAATACAGCGGAAACGGATGCTCATCTTCTCTGCTATCTCGACACCTACATTCCAACCGTTTCTCGTTCTAGACCTCAGGACATATTGCTATGGAAGTGATCAGCTGAAACGAGCAGCATATGAACAGCACACGCTTCCTCACTTATGAATCCGAAAATCAATACTGCGAACATTCGCCTGAGGTAGTACCGCTCCACTTCTGTATAGCCGGGCACCCCTACCCAATTTCCAATGATGCCTTCGATACCGGAGATAGGCGAGCCGAACGCTGTAACGTCAGGATTTGGCGAGCACCTGGAGTCATCTCACCAAGACCCTACGTTACCCAAATTCATTAATTCGACAGCCCTTTCCAGCACTACGAGCTACCACATTGGGGCAACCCACACTCGCCCAAGCTAGACTACCGTGGTTGATGTGAACGCGCCTACAAGCGAATACTTTCCATTCGACACCGATCGACACTGTACATAGAATACTATGGACCAGCTATTCCATAGGAGAGTATTTGTAACTCTCCCCATGCTTATATTAGTTTGAGATCAGTACAAATTGTCTGTATGTGTTTTCATAAACTACTGTGCGCGTCATTTATTGAATGCATTCCATCCATTCCAAGGAAACTATCTGTTTTGCAGAATCGACAATGGCACCAAGAGGACCAACATTGTTCCGTGCCTAAGCGCAAAGAAAGCTACTAAGAATAATCTACACGGTCCAGAGCTACCACCTCAAAAAGCACCACATCCTTCAGAACTAACACCTTACACCCTAGAGAGCGTTGCGGAGAAAGAAAACAGAAGACCTTCATCATGACGAGACCCGACAGACGGACCTCGGCACATAGAACAAAAGCCACATGAAAAAACGCCCATGGGAAAAGTGGAAATTTGGTATGGAATGCTTTGCCCCACAGTGGATTTCAGCCTCACTCAGGGCTCAACACCACTTGAACCTCTACATCACCGGCCGCCACAAGGTTCAAAGCTTCCACCTTCGGCTTTTCGACCGCACACTGCGAGTCGAACTCAGAAAGCTTCCTTTCCCACTCCATAATCCGACATAACCCTTCCTTTTCACGCGAATTTTGAAGCGCAATCATGGGCTCCACAAAAGTCCAGTCAACGCGGACACGACCGGGTAGGGAAGGATCACCACAACCGAATACCCGCGAAATGTATTTGGACGTCAGCTACAGCGCCAAATGACCCCTCCGCCTGCCGCCGACCCGAAGAAAGTGACTCGACGACGAGCCTCCCCGTGTCAGGGCCTTACTGGATACAATCCGTCTCGAAGTCATCTACTTCCGAGATTCCGAAGGAGCAAAATCACACCCGAAAAGCTGGGTCGTTATACGAGCCACAACCGTGAAGTGACAAGCAAAGCGACAAGTAGCCAGTGTGCTACCACATCACAGTCAACGTGGGCCTGCAGGCGCACCTCGATTTCAAACCACACCACAATGGCTGCAGAGACAGGCCAAGACATTAATACGATAGTGCGAATGCGTGCGAAGAGAACTGGTGCCGAGAGACGTCCACGCAAGCGAAAGAAACGGACAACGACACAACACTCACGTCCAGAAACAATGATCACGAAATGAGCTATGACAACATAAATGACATTCTCACTGCACGCCCCTCCAGACCGACGACGCGCGCACATACACACGATTACATTCTAACCTCACTAGCTATGGACGAGAAGAGATGCCAACTGTATCCAACGCGCCCAAATTACGTGCGCTCGCAACATCGCAAAGGGAGATCAAAAATCGGAACGATTCCCTTCAATGCCAGATCTCTAGCCTAAGGACGAGACAAGATCCCTACCAGCATACATATACAGCCCTCACTGGCTATCCTCGCGCCCGCACTTGCCCGAGGAAGCAGCTTTCCTCGACAACCGTAACAACACCTATCCATTCACCCGAAAGCCCGTACGACCGGCAAAACCAGTCCGACACGACGAACACCAGCCTGCTCTCGTCCAATCGGTCCGTACCCACGCAGAACTACAAGCGTTCAAAAACCACAACATGCCAGACCACAAGCTCCTACTTCTCCAACCCGATTTCACTTTGGCGAGATGCGTAGGACAAGCGACAAGAGGTGGACCGAGCCGGCTCCAGACACTTACAAGAGAAGACGATGAACGAAAGCGTCCTACACCCTATAGTCGCGACCGAGTACTAGCCCCCCAGAAAACTGACCACATTCCACAGCTTCCATCTCCTTTACTCTTCTGCCTGCACCTCCTGGGATACGAAAACGAAGGTTCGAAGACCGATGACACAACCTAACGCCACGCTACGACTGCTCGGACAAGATGGCACGACTGAAACGCAGGCACTTTTCGAGCTAAACCGAGGAAATTACACAGTCTCCGAAGCATGCAGCCGTAAGAACTGCAGCACAGAAACAGCACCCGTAGGACTAGAGCTAACACCGGTGGGCAGCCCAACGATCGTTCTAATACAATCACTTCGAGAACGCACTGAGCGAGACGCAACACGGGAGGAGTTGATACTCGCACAGGAAGGAAACGAAAAGATCCACGCAGCATCTGATTCAGATGAGACGACCGACGTACACTCGTCACGCAGTACGCGAAGACAGTGACACAGTCCATACTGCGATACGCGAAAGGACGAGACAAGCAATTCGTGCTTCGCGATCGAGTTCACGCCGAGAAATGAGGGGAATCCGAATTGAGACACTCCGGACCTGAGATCAGTACAGTGTCCTGTGTCGTTCGATCGGGAAACGAGAATGTTCCACGCTGTCCAAATGGACGGTCGCGATGGAACCAGAGCGTATACTCCAATCGATTCGTGGTAGGGGTCATAACTTGCTAAAGCAAATCGTGGAACGGAGTAATGAAACCTCGTTGGGAATCCGATCCGGGAGCGATGAAGATGGAGAAACTGCACAGACAGCTGACCAGCGACATGCTGCTTACGGAAGAGTTGAGCATGCCATTGAGTGATGCCGGTTGGGTGTTCGAAAAACGCACATCCAAAGGAGAAGTTGTTGATGGGTACACGGTATGACATTGTTGTGAACCACCATCTCATGAGAGGAGAGGAGATATACCCTAAACAAGCGGAGAACTATGCGGAGCAAGTTCTCTCCGTTAGATGAAAAGGGTGTCGAGATTCTCTCACATGGATAGACATCCAAGAAGAGGAGACATCACCATTTCCGGGTTCAAAAATTCGTTGGCGAAGAACAAGCCGCAAGACTTGCTGTTTAGAAACGTCTATACCTACAGATCTTAC
>VCMS01000315.1:0-63190 GCA_022539475.1 Gracilaria domingensis
TGGAGGTGTACATTCGACAATTATGTTGGTGGCTCTGTTGTACGGCTACGAGGAAAAGCAGCACGATAAAAACCACCATGAATCATAGAAGGGTATTGAGATATATACGACACTTTTATTACTGAGATCTCATATCATAGCTAAGTATTACAGGCATCGTAGCACTGGAAACAAATTCCAAGAGCATTTCTAAACCATTGACACTTGCATTTTCTGTACCCGTACAGTTCTGCCACCCTTCTGATGGTCTCATGCACGTCCTCCACCCCATCAACAAGATATGTTACCGCTGCTGGATGGTCTTCTCCCTTCACATGAACTGCCAGGGTTGCCATTTCATATAGAGGGCCATCATTGGAAGCATTCCCGAAAGCAACGATTAAATGTGTGTCGAACTGGGGGTCGTTTTCAACCAAGGCTAGCGCCCCACTATTTTTCGTGAAACGAATGTCCCCTATGTCACAGTTTTCATCTTGAGGGTACGCAACCAGGTTCGGAAAGGATGTCAACACTTTTGAAATACCGGAGTTAACTTCTGTTTTCCACTTCGACAGTCCATTGTACGTGAAGTTAGGGAGTCCACTGTCTTTTCTAGTGCTCACCACTGCTTGTTGACGCTCTTCGTGAAGTCCGTGCGATTCATTTAAGGAGAGTGCAAGTCTCTCAAGTTCGGCTGCACATCTTTCGTAACCTTCCCTGTCAAGGTCCTGATCAATTTCGGTACCATTGGATAATCTCACCCGTGCGCCTTGGTTTCCAGAGATGCCAAAAGTGTAGCCACCCAGGTGCTCCATGAAACTCTCGGCATCCTCTATATCTCGCCCAGTAGCAATTCCGAAACCAACGCGTGCGTTGATGTACTTCATGCATTTGACTGTTTCGGCAGGAATGTTCTCCCCAGCTCTTTTCAGAGTACCGTCAACATCACTAATCACGGCGTAGCCATTTTCGAATATTTCGTTAGCCAGCTGCTGAGGAGTTACTTCTTGGGCTCTAACTTCTGAGTTATACATGTTTTGAAAGCTTTCGAAAGGGTTCGTTTTGCAAATGGGTATGGGTATACGAATGAGAAGGATGTGATTGATGTTCACAAGGTGTTTCGTAGTATACAAAGAGTCTAAGAACGACCATATACGGGTATTGTAGTACTGTTTTAAAACGTTACTAAAGGAGAAGTTTTTGCATCGATTTGAAGTAAAGAAAGGATGATTTAGTCATAAATTATATGTACGGGTTCAAGTGGGTAAAGAAAACTGTAAATATCTTTAACATGAGCTTAGAAATCAAGAAGAGTAAAACAACCTCCATTACGGGTTGAAACCCATAAAAGGTTTACCTTACTTTATACGGGTGCCCCAAGTAATGCAAACGCTTAGTTCTTTAGAAATATCACAATTTTTGTACTTGTTTCGTTACTAGTATCGTGCACTTTAATGATATGGAATGACCATTTTCTATCTAGCAAAATCTTAGCGAAGTATTAGTGATAAGGGATGTAGGATTTAAAGGGGCATATTTGAACCACAGAAGGACGAACAATATAAGTAATGTAATAGGAACAGGTCATTTCGATAAAGTAACTTTTATGTTTAACTATCTCTAAAAGGTTTACAACACCGAAAAGTCATGTGTTCTAACCTCAAAGCTGGGGGAATGGGGAGGGGGATAACTTTTCCTTAACAACGTTGACGTAGTTTGTATGAAAAGGAGCGGGGTCACCGCCTACGATGTTTCTTTCTTGGCGGGAAAAGTCGTAGAAGTACGTGTTCCTAAACTGAAAGTCGGAGAAAGAAGTAGGGAAGCCAACGAGAGTTTTCCCATATGCAAGAATTCGCCCAACGGTCTCTTCCAGGTTGAAAGTAGTACCTGTCTTAAGCGAAACTATCTTCAACAGCTCTTTCATTATTGTGAGCACAACCGTACTGCACTCCGTAGCGACTACGTCCATAGGAATGAAACCTCTTGAGGCCCCGACGATGTTGAACGCTGATAGCCACACGAGCTTCTCATAATAGCTTACGAGAAATGTGTCTTCGTCGACAACCCCGCAAGTGAGACCCATAGACCTAAACCTGTCTGCAACGTTGGAGGCCCACTTTCCTGTTGCGACAGTGAGACCATCCGGACTTTGAGGAGTGACACCATCCTGCGGAGCTGCGTTTCTTGAGGGGACACCAACGTATAGGACAACTTTTGAACATTTGTCCACACCGAGCTTCGAAAGCAATGGTATGATGTCTCCATTCTGGAAGAAAACGAGATTCTCTCTGAGCGAATAAGGGCAAGCCTGAATTACGGTCTCCAGGGTGTTCGTTCTTCCACAAACTAGTATCGGTACATCAGAAAGATGAGAGGTAGCAGCCATGCTGCAGAATTCGTGTGCGGAAATGACCGTATCTTCTTCGTTCGCCAGCATGGTACCTATACGCCCCCTTCCAACAATAACGGCCCGAGTCCTTCGGGCGGGAGATGAGGCCTGAGGGACGTCAGAGTATCTGGGACTCGGAGGCGGAGTCGGAGGCATGTCGGACTCGGAGTTCATTGCAAGTGTTCGATTGTTTTTGTGTGACGATAAAAAGGGAAGATGGGGCGGAGAACTGCTGGGGTAAAGAGTGATACGTAAGTACAAACGGTTGGGAAGCGCAGAACGGGAACATGGTTCACTTTGTGAAAGTGAGCGAAATGTATGATATGTGATTGTACTGAATGAATGATAGGGCTTGTATGAGACGACAAGCCACAAAGTGTGATGATGTTTTATGAAAGGTAGGTGTAAGAGTAGAAAGTGTGCAATGAATGAAACTGATTTCAAACCTGAGTTGTAAAGTAGTTGTAAAGTACGAGTTACGGGGAGCTTGAATACGGATGAAAGGAGCCATTTTGGCTTCATAAATGAGGTGAACGGGTTTTATAGCTTCACTCGGATTGCCATAATTAAAAGAATGGAGTTGGATTGCGCCCGAATACGTCTATAAAGGTCGTAGAAGCACTTATGAAGGAAGGAGTTGTAGACATGTTATTGTTGATGACGGTGGAGCCAGGGTTTGGAGGACAGGCGTTTATGGAGGGTGTTCTTGATAAGGTGCGACATGCAAGGGAGTTGTACCCAAGAATAGGGATACAGGTGGATGGGGTATTGGACTGAGTACTGTGAAAGGAGTAGTGAAGGCCGGTGCAAACATTTCAGTTGCAGGATCTGCCATCTTTGGCTCGAGTAACCCAGCCATGTCATAGCTGGTTTTCGAAAGGTTGGTTAGAGATAGTAGCATAAATTATTGTTTATTACATTGTTACCTTTACGTGTTATCACGACTATATTCTCCGTCTCCATTGGAGATGTATTTCTCTTGTATCACAACCGGAAAGGATGTGAGAGAACATCAATATATCCCCAGTGGACGCTGAGAGGGAGGATGAACTACTCTACGTGCTACCATTGTTACCCATCCGGTGTCGAGTGGTGACATATTCTTTTTTTGTCACAACCCACAAAGGATGTGACGGAAGAAGAACATGCCCCCAGTCGAGACAGAGGGTGAGCAACTCTAAGTACAATCACTAGTCCCTAGCTTGCCTCCACTGGCAATATCTTCCTGTTTTGCTATAACCATCGAGTGGGGTTATGGTGGAAGAGAAAAATATCGCCGGTCGAGGCGAGGTGGGTGGGGACTATGTGAAGAGGGGACAGAGAGATGGCGCTTAAATAGTGGAAGGTGCGGAGGTGTACAGTAGATGTTTTGGCGGGAAATGGGATGAGGGAAACAGGGACAATCATGGTGCTGGATATAGCCCGTGTGGTTGGACAGTGGGGGTGGACAGCACAGTTTAGCTCGATTGCACTGTATCGCAGCGGAAACTTCGATCCAACTACTACTTCTTTTTCTGAAGATGTCGAACGGATACGTGAAGGATGAGGAGCTGTGGGTGCTGTTGGAGGGGAAGGAGGTACCGCAGACGCCGTCACCAAAGCGGGAAGAGGACGTGATTACGGCGTCTGGTCGCATGTCGCAGAAGAAGGAAGTGGCTGATGAAGGAAGGAAGTGTGAGGCGAGGAGAGGGGATGGTGATGAGGTGGAGAAGGGGGTAGAATTGGAGGTGGAGGGGGTCGCAATGGAGAGAAGGGGTGCGGTGCATCTGAGTCAGTTAGAGGTTGGAGACCAGATAGAGAGTGGGGGCGGAGAGGGTGACAGGGAGATGCGGTTTGTGGGGGAGGTGAAGGCGAGGGTGGGGATGTTGGGGTTGGTGATGAAGGAGCAACTGGACGATGGAATTGTGGAGATTGTAACGGAAATGGGCAGTGTGGTGCTGAGTGGGGGTGGTAGTGCTGTTTCGGTTGAGGCGATTTCGAGCCTGCGGAATTCATTGTCGGTATTGGGAGTGGAGATGAGAAATCATGTGTATGGGATAGTGGAGTGTGCGGGAAGGGAGGTTGGAGAGTTGCGGGAGGAGAATAGGGTTCTGAACGAGAGGTTGGACGTGCTGGAGAAGGAGGTGAAGGAGCTGTGCAAGAGGCAAAGATTGGTGGAAGAGGAGACGGTGAAAGGAGGTGTGGAGGGAAAGACGGAGAAGGGAAGTGTGGGAAGGGTGGCGGTGCAGAAGGGGTCTCCTGTGACACCGAAGACAAAGGGTGGTGGGGTTGGGGATGGGAAGAGCCGTCTGAAGAAGAGGCGTAAGGAGATGAAGAAGATGGTGGAGGAGGTGCCGCGGGAGGGAGTGGGAGCTCCGGTGGTGACTGGGTTTAGGAGTGCGGCGGAGGTAGCGCGGACTGCGAAGGGGATTCTGAGGGGACAGGAGGAGAGAAGGATGGGAGGGATTTGAAGCCGTTTTGGGGCGAGGCAGGTATACGAGAAGGGGGAGAGTTGTGCACCTGACTTCTACAAAATGAACGCGTGATGGGCGAGAAATGGGTAAATAGCGGGGGTGGTGTGGACTGGGAAGAAGTGATGGGATGATTGAGGTGGGATGAGTTGCGATTGGCATTGCAACATGGGAGAAAATGGAAACGCAAACTAGCACGAGTGCAGTTTTGAGAGAGGGTCGCGGAAAAGAGTGAATGGGGTGGTGCGGCGAAGTAGAACCTCTACAAAAACTAGGGGACCCAAGAACTAAACTGCGCGAAATGGAATTTAATATTCCAAAATTTCTTAATTTTTTGAGTGCCAGCCTCTGCTACCCCCTCGCGCGCCCCAAATAGTCCCAAAACTAGCTTAGTTTCCAAAGCGAACAGACTATATTCCACTTTGCAGAACACAGACGAAGTATTGCGAAGGCTTAGTTCTTCAGAAATATCACAATTTTGTACTTGTTTTGTTACTAGTATCGTGCACTTTAATGATGTGGAATGACCCTTTTCCATCTAGCAAAAACTTAGCCAGGTATTAGTGATAGGGGATGTAAGATTTAAAGGGGCATATTTGAACCACAGAAGGACGAACAATATAAGTAATGTAATAGGAACAGGTCATTTCGATAAAGTAACTTTTTTGTGTAACTATCTCTAAAAGGTTTACAACACCGAAAAGTCATGTATTCTAACCTCAAAGCTGGGAGAATGGGGAGCGGGATAAATTTTCCTTAACAACGTTGACGTAGTTTGTATGAAAAGGAGCGGGGTCAAAGCCGACGATGTTTCTTTCTTGGCGGGAAAAGTCGTAGAAGTACGTGTTCCTAAACTGAAAGTCGGAGAAAGAAGTAGGGAAGCCAACGAGAGTTTTCCCATATGCAAGAATTCGCCCAACGGTCTCTTCCAGGTTGAAAGTAGTACCTGTCTTAAGCGAAACTATCTTCAACAGCTCTTTCATTATTGTGAGCACAACCGTACTGCACTCCATAGCGACTACGTCCATAGGAATGAAACCTCTTGAGGCCCCGACGATGTTGAACGCTGATAGCCACACGAGCTTCTCATAATAGCTTACGAGAAATGTGTCTTCGTCGACAACCCCGCAAGTGAGACCCATAGACCTAAACCTGTCTGCAACGTTGGAGGCCCACTTTCCTGTTGCGACAGTGAGACCATCCGGACTTTGAGGAGTGACACCATCCTGCGGAGCTGCGTTTCTTGAGGGGACACCAACGTATAGGACAACTTTTGAACATTTGTCCACACCGAGCTTCGAAAGCAATGGTATGATGTCCCCATTCTGGAAGAAAACGAGATTCTCTCTGAGCGAATAAGAGCAAGCCTGAATTACGGTCTCCAGGGTGTTCGTTCTTCCACAAACTAGTATCGGTACATCAGAAAGATGAGAGGTAGCAGCCATGCTGCAGAATTCGTGTGCGGAAATGACCGTATCTTCTTCGTTCGCCAGCATGGTACCTATACGCCCCCTTCCAACAATAACGGCCCGAGTCCTTCGGGCGGGAGATGAGGCCTGAGGGACGTCAGAGTATCTGGGACTCGGAGGCGGAGTGGGAGGCATGTCGGACTGGGAGTTCATTGCAAGTGTTCGAATGTTTTTGTGTGACGATAGAAATGGAAGATGGGGCGGAGAACTGCTGGGGTAAAGAGTGATACTTAAGTACAAACGGTTGGGAAGCGCAGAACGGGAACATGGTTCACTTTGTGAAAGTGAGCGAAATGTATGATATGTGATTGTACTGAATGAATGATAGGGCTTGTATGAGACGACAAGCCACAAAGTGTGATGATGTTTTATGAAAGGTAGGTGGAAGAGTAGAAAGTGTGCAATGAATGAAACTGATTTCGAACCTGAGTTGTAAAGTAGTTGTAAAGTACGAGTTACGGGGAGCTTGAATACAGGATGAAAGGAGCCATTTTGGCTTCTTAATGACGTGAACGGGTTCTATAGCTTCACTCGGATTGCCATAATCTTCTTTTTTATTGAGGCATAAAAGGGTGGTGTGTCTGGGAAGGACGGGTTTGGCGTTACTGAAGTTATCGATGTTCAGTATGGATTCTCGTTTAATTATAGCGCCATCAATTTTGGCTTCAGACTTTGCTCGCCTTTCAGATGAAGCGAGTGCAATGGAAGAGGCTGGTGCGGAGTGGCTGCATATAGATGTAATGGATGGTCATTTTGTGGCGATCCTTACTGTTGGACCACCTGTTGTGAAAGCGTTGCGGAGGTATACGAAATTGTTTTTGGACTGTCATCTGATGGTATCAGATCCTGGGCGATGGATAAAAGACCTTGCAGAAGCAGGCGCAGACGGAGTCACATTTCATATCGAGATTGTAGCTAAGGGACTAGAAAAGTGCGAGGTACCAACTGAGGAGGAGAATGTGGTGTTGAAGGAATTATGTAACCGAATTAAAAGGATGGGAATGCAGGTTGGAGTTGCGTTGCGCCCGGATACGTCTATAAAGGTCGTAGAAGCACTTATGAAGGAAGGAGTTGTAGACATATTATTGTTGATGACGGTGGAGCCAGGGTTTGGAGGACAGACGTTTATGGAGGGTGTTCTTGATAAGGTGCGAGAAGCAAGGGAGTTGTACCCATGAATAGGGATACAGGTGGATGGAGCAATTGGATTGAGTACTGTGAAAGGAGTAGTGAAGGCCGGTGCAAACATTTTAGTTGCAGGATCTGCCATCTTTGGCTCGAGTAACCCAGCTCATGTCATAGCTGGTTTTCGAAAGGTTGGTTAGAGATAGTAGCATAAAATTATTGTTTATTACATTGTTACCTTTACGTGTTATCACGACTATATTCTCCGTCTCCATTGGAGATGTATTTCTCTTGTATCACAACCAGGAAAGGATGTGAGAGAACATCAATATATCCCCAGTGGACGCTGAGAGGGAGGATGAACTACTCTACGTGCTATCATTGTTACCCATCCGGTGTCGAGTGGTGAAATATTCTTTTTTTGTCACAACCCACACAGGATGTGACGGAAAAAGAGGATGCCCCCAGTCGAGACAGAGGGTGAGCTACTCTAAGTACAATCACTAGTCCCTAGCTTGCCTCCACTGGCAATATCTTCCTGTTTTGCTATAACCATCGAGTGGGGTTATGGTGGAAGAGAAAAATATCGCCGGTCGAGGCGAGGTGGGTGGGGACTATGTGAGCGCGAAAGAGGAGACAGAGGGGTGGCGCTTAAATAGTGGAAGGTGCGGAGGTGTACAGTAGATGTTTTGGCGGGAAATGGGATGAGGGAAACAGGGACAATCATGGTGCTGGATATAGCCCGTGTGGTTGGACAGTGGGGTGGACAGCACAGTTTAGCTCGATTGCACTGTATCGCAGCGGAAACTTCGATCCAACTACTACTTCTTCTTCTGAAGATGTCGAACGGAGAGGTGAAGGATGAGGAGCTCTTGGCGCTGTTGGAGGGGAAGGAGGTACCGCCGACGCCGTCACCAAAGCGGGAAGAAGACGTGATTACGGCGGCTGATCGGATGTCGAAGAAGAAGGAAGTGGCCGAGGAAGGAAAGAAGTGTGAGGCGAGGAGAGGGGATGGTGATGAGGTGGAGAAGGGTGTAGAATTGGAGGTGGAGGGTGTCGCAATGGAGAGAAGGGGTGCGGTGCATCTCAGTCAGTTAGAGGTTAGAGACCAGATAGAGAGTGGGGGCGGAGAGGGTGACAGGGAGATGCGGTTTGTTGGGGAGGTGAAGGCGAGGGTGGGGATGTTGGGGTTGGTGATGAAGGAGCGACTGGACGATGGAATTGAGGAGATTGTAACGGAAATGGGTGGTGTGGTGCTGAGTGGGGGTGGTAGTCGTGTTTCGGTTGAGGCGATTTCGAGCCTGCGGAATTCGTTGTCGGTATTGGGAGTGGAGATGAGAAATCATGTGTATGGGATAGTGGAGTGTGCGAGAAGGGAGGTTGGAGAGTTGCGGGAGGAGAATAGGGTTCTGAACGAGAGGTTGGACGTGCTCGAGAAGGAGGTGAAGGAGCTGGGCAAGAGGCAAAGATTGGTGGAAGAGGAGACGGTGAAAGGAGGTGTGGAGGGAAAGACGGAGAAGGGAAGTGTGGGAAGGGTGGCGTTACAGAAGGGATCCCCTGTGACACCGAAGACAGAGGGTGGTGGGGTTGGGGATGGCAAGAGCCGTCTGAAGAAGAGGCGTAAGGAGATGAAGAAGGTGGTGGAGGAGGTGCCGCGGGAGGGAGTGGGAGCTCCGGTGGTGACTGAGTTTAGGAGTGCGGCAGAGGTAGCGCGGACTGCAAAGGGGACTCTGAGGGGACAGGAGGAGAGAAGGATGGGAGGGATTTGAAGCCGTTTTGGGGCGGGGCGGGTATACGAGAAGGGGGAGAGTTGTCCACCTGACTTTTACAAAATGAAGTTTGCGGAGACGGAGAGAGAGGATGGGAACGCGTGATGGGCGAGAAATGGGTAAATAGCGGGGGTGGTGTGGACTAGGAAGAAGTGATGGGATGATTGAGGTGGGATGAGTTGCGATTGGCATTGCAACATGGGAGAAAATGGAAACGCAAACTAGCACGAGTGCAGTTTTGAGAGAGGGTCGCGGAAAAGAGTGAATGGGGTGGTGCGGCGAAGTAGAACCTCCACAAAAACTAGGGGACCTAAGAACTGAACTGCGCGAAATGGAATTTAATATTCCAAAATTTCTTAATTTTTTGAGTGCCAGCCTCTGCCACCCCCTCGCGCGCCCCAAATAGCCCCAAAACTAGCTCAATTTCCAAAGCGAACAGACTATATTCCACTTTGCAGAACACAGATGCATGTCTACCAATCCCTCCTCCAACCAATTGTATGAACTCCAAGTGCCAGTCTCGTGCCTGGCGGTTTCGAATTCGTCGGTCCACAAAGCTGATAACAACCCCCACCCTTTGCCGGTAAAATCTTCCACCCAAGACGACCATATTACCATGCGGAATCAACCACTCACGTTAGGCCTACGGGCCAATCTACATGGTAATCGATACTTGTCTATGGCCTACCAAATCAGAAAACCGACACCACGGAGCATCTTAAGCTCCAGTGCGCAGAATGGACGATAACAGCGATATTGTCTGCGCCAATTCATCATTGCCGTCTACCGCCGCTCCACAAGAACCCCGCGAAGCCTCGACGCCCGTTCCGACAACCGGAGGTCCACAGCCTGCCCCAAATGCGCCGCTGCATGCTGCAGCCGAAGCTTTATCAAGGACTTGAACTGGGTCTAATTCGAACAAGCACGGAGGTAGGAGATCTGCGTACTGGCGCCAACAGTGGGCTGAAGTTGAGTTATCTGGGACTAAGGCCTACAAATGCCAACAATGCAACGCTGTTATTAGCAAAAACCACGCAACAAAGCTAACGCAACACAACGTACGGTGTTTCGCGATGAGCACACCCGAACGGGAGACAATCAACGTGCAATGTAAGCCATTGTCAAAGGAAATGGTTCAATCACGGTCGAGTGTAGATGGCGAGACCATGGCTAAGCAAGAACTTCTTGATTTCCAAGAAGACGCGAATGGCTTGCGGCGAATATCTCTGTCAAGTTTGGAGAAGGAGCACCCTCTTTGCAAGAAGCAAAAGACGGCCGTTCCCTCGATCGACCAATGCTCAACCGAAGAAGCAGATGAAATCAACAAGCTGTTAATCGCCGCTGTATGTGAACGAGGTTGGCCGTTTAGTATAGTAGACAAGCGCGACGGTCAAGAAAATGTTTTCGTGAATCTACTAAGGAAGCTAAGACCTGGATATGTAGATCATCATTTGCCCTCCGCGCAAAGGCTCTCCGGACAGCTGCTAGATCAATACTATAATGATATCAGAACTGTGGCATTCTCAGGTATGCAAAGTCGATTACAATCAGGGTACGGGACTGTTATCTTCGATGCCTGGGAGGATACGAATTCCTCCATTGTTGTTAACGTGCTTCTTCGCAGTGAAGGACAATAGCGCTTGCAGCAGCTAACGTTTTTTGTAGAATCGGTCTACACTGGTTCAACAGCCACGGGAGCTGAGAAATATGTCCAGGTCGTGGAAAGTGCAGTGGAGCCACTCGGAGGAATGCAGCGCATTTGCGGAGTTGTGAGTGATAATGCCCAAGCGTGCGTTAACGCTCGAAGGGCATTCACTCAGAAATACAAAGGATTGGTTGGCATTCAAAACCAAGCTCACGTGTCCGACCTCCTCATGGAAGATTTTGGGAAGATACCGTGGATTAAGACCGTCATTTCGCGTGTTGCGCATATTGTGAGTGAAACAAGAAACCATAAGCTGTTTTTATCACGCTTGAAAAAGCTTATGCACGAGCACAATGATAATCTAAAGAACATAGGTGTTCTTCGATCGCGAGCACGAGGCGACAGTGATGAAGACCTTAGCAACTTTTCCGCAATTCTGCCTCGGCGACACTGTGTGACCCGTTTTGCCGTAGTGGAGGACATGCTTGAGTCCTTTATTCGATGTCGCCCTGTTCTTCTCAAATTTATCAACGAATTGGATTATCGAACGACCCTTTATAAGACGAGATCACAGGCAGCTGAAGAAGCACGTGTGCAGTTCTTTGATCACGCCATTCGCGATCAAACTCTCGTTGAAGAAGCGCATGACATTCGGCGGGTTCTGCGCGTTGTCCGTCAGTATTTGCGTTTCTGGGACAGCGACAGCTGTTACATAGCTGATGTTCTTCCAATGACTTTAGAGCTTGAGAGAAATCTTTCACAGCTCTCGCTAGGACGGGATCTTGACTCATGCAGAAAAGATGAGCTTTTGGAAACGTTTCAAGCAAGGAAACGTAAGCAGATTGGACGAGCTACAGGTAGCCGACTCAAGGTGCATTTGCTGGACAACATTCATTTCGCGGCATACTTGTTGGATCCTGTCCAATGTCCGGGAGATACTTTACCATACATGGAACCCTCCAAGGAACATCTACGCCAATACTGCAGTGCATTCAGATTTGATGAGTCTGTTACGTTAATGCACACGATTCTACGTCAGTATGATGCTCAACAACTGCGTTGACACGACCAAACCTCTATGAATTTAGAGAATGTAAGGTACTTACAACAATATCGTGGGGCTCCGTTGGTGTGGTGGCGTAGGGCGGCCGATCAACGGAATCGGGAGCTAGTTGAGTTCGCATGTCGAAGTTTATCCTGCTCTCTCTCTTCTTGTGCAGCTGAGCGCAGCTTTAGGGCGCAAGGACGCCTACATAACAAGTATAGAAGCAAAGTAAGTGAGAGAAGGACGCAGATGATTGTTTTTGCGCACTGGAACGCTCGATTGCTCCGGAAGGTGTCAGGTATAAGCGACACGATGTTTTGGAATTCTGTGTTTGACTCAGACGGTGACAACTTGGAACAGGAAATTCAAACAGATCGTCTCCTGCAGTCAGTAATTGGTGGAGAAGGAGAACGAATAGAAACTCTACGTTCTCGTTCACCAAATAACTCTGTTCATTCAGATCCCTCTCGTACAGTTGTAGCAACCAATCTTGAAAGAAGTAGTCAGTTAATGACATTGGAGCAGGATGGTCTTCAGGGAGTTGCAGATTCGGAAGCTTTAGGATCTGCTCATGTTGTTCAAAACCCCTTTATGTCCAACGTTACATCACAAGCGATGCAATCCGCTATTGCCGCAATATCGCAACAATCTTCTTTGATTGCTGCTGCACATCTTGGCGCGCAACTTCAAAGCATCCGAACCAGTTATGCTCCGAATATAATTGCTGCAGTTCGATCTGATAGAGCGAGCAATCAACCAGTTTCTGGTGGTAATGATAGGACTGGCGGCTCATCTTCACAACGTCCTCAGAATTCTGATGAGCAAGAAGATAATCCGCGATCATGAAACGCTCAGTGAAAGGAAAAGGGTTGTTATCGAAAGGAGTCTTGTGGTTTATTCTGTAGTTGATAGGGAATCTTTCATACATTTTTTCGGGGAAGACTATTGCCCGTCCTTTGTTGTGGTTGCAGTATAAAGAAAAGCAAAGCTTTCAACGCTTGTGGTATGGTTTTAGTCTCGGCTTCTTCGAAACTTCCCGCCACCAAGCTCTTGCGGTCGCACATGCAGCTCCTGCTGGCCATTGTCCCTCTCTCCGCGCTCGTCGTCATGTTGATGGCCTTTTACGAAACTGAAACCCACCAGCTTGACGCTGTGTACAGTTCCTCGTCGGGTCTACAAAGTAGCTGGAAGGGTTCCGGCAGCGCAACAGGAAGGCAGAGGAGAGCAGTGGCGCCATAAAGACTGTTGTGGCGGTGGTCGATGCATGTGGCGAAAGACGGTCCTTCAAGACGCGATCCTTAGCGCCAGGCACGAAGAACTTCACCAGTGTACGCGACGAGGCGGATGACATGTGAGGAGTTTAAGGAGGCAGTGGCGGAAAAGGGGGAGAGACGCAGGCAGTGGAGCTGGTGTGCGGAGGAAGGTAGTGGGAGCATATATTGTAATATGCTCGAGCTTGACGGTGACAGTGAAATCAACGGCTGTGGTCACGGCAACTAAAGCCGTTCGTTCCTTATGCATAGCTGAGTAAACTGATGTCAGAGTCAGCAAACAACAGGCAGCATATGAAGATCCTTGCTTCGGCGATTGCGCCTGCTCTGCAGAGCAAAACCTAGCACATTACTTGCGTGTTGCAACCTTCGTTCTGACGTTCGAAGCTCTGCAATCAGCAGCAAGGCCAATGCAATACTCAGAACTGAATCATCGCTGCCATGAGTGGGAGGGTCGCCAGTGGGTTGTGCAGGGGACCGGAGTAAATGGGGCGGGATTCCCGACTCCCAACTCATCTTCAATTTCGAAGTAGATTACGGAATCCACGCCTTTCATGCCGTTGTCCCGCAGCATGGTATCAAGGTGCCTGCTCCACTGTTCTCGGGAATCCATCAAGATTGAATCCTTTATGACAGGCTACGGAACTGATGCTTTCCTTGATAACCCTGACTACGATTTCGTCGGACACCCGCTCACCAGCATCCATAACCTTCTTCGCTTGCTTTCATAGCTCAGTGCCAGCCTTTTCAGAGGCACGAAGCATATCCCCAGTGGCCAAGTGATAAAAGCAATGTTCATCCTTGAGACGAGGGGCCTGAGTACCATTTCCAGAACCCGGGGCTCCGATAAAGACGATTTGCTTCCTCTTTTCGGGTTTGCAGTCCATAGCTATAGCTGTGCAAACTTGCTCAACACACAGAGCGCAAGCGCAACGACGACGACGACGACGCACCTGCGTGCCGTTGTGATTGACCCCAATGTGTATTTCCCGTACTAGAGAGAACACATTCACGTCACCAGCGGTTTCGAGTATGCCGCAGCGCCGCACGCCACGCAATGCGCGCTGGCGCATCTCGAATGCGGCACTTCGGTCGTCACGCTGCATGCGCGCCGTCTCTATCTCATCGGCGCGAAGCCTTCCAAACAGGCTCCCACGCGGTCTATGAGTCTCGTTTGTCAGAAGGTTTAAAACAGAGCGTTGCGCACGACGATCTAGCCACGGCGCTACAAAGCGGGCACATAATCTCGCTTCGTTGCGCGCAGTACAAGAAGATCAACATTCAAATGCAGCTTAACCAGCTATACAACTGTCTCAGTCCGTCGCTCTGTGCGCAACGTACCGTGACGCTGCGCACGGTCGCAAAGTCAATGGGCATGTACGAAGAGGAGGTGCTCGCGCTGTGCATGCACGAACTCTGTCTGGCCGACATTGTGCAGACGGGCTTCACGCTGAGGGTGGTGAACGGCTTCGTCGAGATGCCAGCCTGTCGGGTGGGCCTGTGACTGGACGGCCGTCGGGTGTATGACCAGTTCGCGCGCGTGTGGCATGCGACGACAGCGCGCGGTTGATGGTGCGCAGCGACGGAGGCGTATCGACGCTGAGTCACTGTGTGAGACGGCGGTCGATTTCAGCCACTGGCATGAGGGTGGGCAAAGGCTGCAGAACGTCATTGAGAATCGATTCCGGGGCTACTTGATCCATGACAAAAGCAGTGTCAAACAGGGAAAGGAGAGATACGTGGTGAGACACAGAGAAGCAGAACAAATAGCGCGAAAGCAATTATGCAGGAATGGAGATCGTTTTTGTGTGAATGGAAAGCTCGCGAAGATGAGTGAGCGCGTGTAAGAAGAATGGCGTGATTGCCAGAGCCTGAGAGATGAAGTTGTATCCGTCCAGAAACAGATGTGAGCGTAAGCTGCCTTGATCAAACGTATTGTACTGTGGATGTGGAAAAGAGCGTTGTTTTGGAGTGGAAAAACAGATCCAGAAATTCCGGAAATAAATGGGGCTTTTCCGGGAAAAGAATGGACGAAGGATATAGGCAGGTATTTATTTGTGTACGTGACGGTCATATTAAGATACGGAGGTATCGGAGGGAACTAAATAATTCAGTTGCAATCTACGTTGCAATGTTCTGAATAACTTAAATTTGAAGTCTTAAACAAAAGCTTCTAGTTTGACTCTATCAAAATTACCACAATCTAGCCGTTTCAAGTTTCAAAGACTTCAGAAGTTCAACGTTCGCATTAGACAACAACTGAAAATCAGCGCACGGCAGATACGTAGGTTTAAACTGCGATGGAACGAAGTGAACCAAAATAATGAGTGTTTTAATTTCGGCCTTATATGAGGCCAATTAACCTCATATGAGGTCAATTGTCGAATAGAAACTAGAGCGTTACGGAGGGTGACAGAGGTTCTTGTAAAAACTGTTTCAAAATCACGTAAGTTCTGGGCTTCTATTTCTACATACTCTACAGTGCGTAGATTTGCCGCAACCCTCTTCTGCATGCTTCAAAATTCTAGTATTTTGTTTACGGATTCAGCGAGAGTGAATACAGTCCACGAAGTTTTCATAAGACACTGCCAAGCTTAGCTCCCACAGGCTCATGCGCTGGTCTTACAGCGACACGAACAACAGTGTCTGTAAAGCCATAGACGTGCTTTAATTACGTGGCCGCCGGTCGCGTCAAGTTCTTTAAAATAGAACGTATGCAATAAAGAAGAAGTAAAATTTACATAAGAAAGCGAACCATTACTATACACATGCATTAGAATTCAAATTGAGCGCCATAACGAGCGGCCGTCAAGCTCAAAACAGTAGCACAGACTCCCCTAGCTTTTTTTATCAGTAGGTACCAATTTCTTTATCAACAGAGCACTAATATGCCACGAGGTTCAGCCCTGACAGACTACAAAAAGAGTCACATTGTAGCGCTTAATGCTCAGCACATATCCATCAGAGAAATAGCGAGGAAACTTCAACGCTTTCGCTTGCGCGTCCGCAACCTTCTACGACGACCCCATTCCGCCCAATAGAATCCTTTTAAGCATAAAAACAAAACAAATATCCACTACGACCTCTCGAACTATCGTCAGAGCCGCATCACTTGGAAACAAATCAGCGTCTACCTTCCAGAAGGAGTACGAAGTACCAACTTCAGTAAGACGTGTTCAGCAAATACTTCACAAAGTTCCCTATTTGGAGTTTAAAAGATGATCACTGTACTAATGATGCGCATTCGTTACAAAATTAAAAGGGTGGAACTCGCCAAGGAGCACTTGGATTGGAGAGAATCGGACGGAAAAAGGCTATATTCAGTGATGAAAAGAAATTTAACTTTGATGGTCCGGATGGTAACGCATCATACTAGCATATTCTTTGCACTGAGTCCCACCACTTTTCTAAACGCAAAAAATGGTGGTGGTTTTGTGATGTTATGGGGTTGCATTTTCTACTAAAGTTCGCAAGAATTTTGTGTTATCGATAAAAAGTTGAATGCAGTGAAGTATTGGAAGCTCTTTTGTGATGATTTACTCTTTTTTGCTGCTGAAACATTGGGAAAGACATGAAAATTTTAAAAAGATGAAACTTCAGTGCACATCGCAAACTACACTAAAAAGTTTCTAAGCGAGCATAATATCAAGTATTTGGACTGGCCAGTTAAAAGTTCTGACCTAAACATTATAAAAAATGTTTGGAGTCAGATGGCTCGCAAGGTTTATGGAGGTTTTCATCATTTTAATACTGAGGAAGAGCTGATGGACGCAATAGGGACTGCTTGGTACGAGATAGAAGTGGATTATGTTCAAAAGCTGTATCAATCTATTTCCAAAAGGTTGCTGAAGGTAATTGACCGCAAAGGAGCGGCAACGGGTTATTAATTGGACGTACAGCGCACAAATTGTGCGGCTGGCAGTATAAAATTACGCTGGCGTATATAAATTTCACGTTTATTGCTTATTGCTGCGCGCTGGCTTTACTGATGCGCTTTCTTTGTGGTTCGTGGCTTTCTACCTGTAAAAACACGCCATTTCACCCGCTTTTAGTTTAGACAATCCGCCGATCTATCAGAGCGCTACACAAGCAAGCGGTGGGGGTCTCTTATGAGTACTTCGCGGACTGTAGCAGCACGTTTTCTCTTGTTTCCCAGACTAGCTCCGCCGCTCGTACATCGCAACCCCCCGTTGGAAGCCGAACTCGCTCGGAAATATCATAAGGTTTAGCGAATCGTCAAGAAGATATTCCGTTCGTTTTCTTCAGTGGCGGTTTTGTTTGCTGAGACTCAGAACTTGGTATTCGGTCAGTGTAACAGAAGAAACCGAAAGGGCATTGGCGAAGGCAAGGTCTGATGAAGGTATGTACTTCAGAAACATGATACTAGGCGTAAGAGTAGGAACGACATTGGCTGACCACACTTGAAAACATACAGAGCGGCGCAGGGGCGGATGCCAGTACCCCGGGGGGGACAGTAGCTCTTGGCAGCTTGGCACCGCAACAGCTACAGAAGATACAATCGGATCTGCAAAGAGAAATAGAGATCATTTCAGCATCTCTGGCACAACTCTCGAACGCAGTGCAACGTCTTACGGCGAGTCGGGAAAATGCCGCTCACATGGCAGAAATGGAAGTGGATTCCGAAGTTATGGTGCCGATCACGAGTTCCATCTATCTACCCGGCAAGCTTCAAGACACATCCAAAGTTTTGATTGACATAGGCACAGGGTTTTTCGTTGAGAAGACACCAATTGCCGCGAAGGAGTACTTTGCCAGACGGGCATCACTGCTGAAAGAAGAACAAGACCGTGCCACACAAATCCATACACAAAAACGACAACACTTGGAAGCAGTGAGCGCTGTTCTGCATCGCAAAACAGCAGAGCTAAACGCTAGCGAAGGCTCGTCATCTAAATGAGCAAGGGATCGGAGGCAGAAAGATGCTTCTAGACTAGAAAGACCTGCGGCGATACGTAAGGAATAGAACAATCGATGAAGATTTGAGAGCGAGTGTATCTGTATTAGGCTATGTGCGAACAAAGAGCAAGGAAACGGACATGGGACTCACAAGCTATTTACTAATCAGTGGCATCTGTGATGCCGCCTTCGCTGATAGAGAAGGTTGCTTCAGCTTCAGGTAGATTGGGACTATCGTAAATCTTACATATGCGATTCTCACCACGAGACTTCCTCAGTGACAGCCTTGTTTGGCTTGCATGGGCGATAATGTTGCCTCCAATTGGCTTCTTGGGGTCAACAGCAAACATTGCACCACCATCAACCTGAGCGACAACCTGATTGGTAATGACAACAGCGCAGCCAAACTCATCAGCAATGCGTTGCAGCGCTCGCAAAAACTGTCCCATATGCTGCTGTCGTGCCGCAAGCTCGCCCCTCCCAGTAAAGTCGGTTCGGTACAATGCAGTTGCCGAGTCGACAATGAGCAAGGCGTATCGGGTCTCAGCCATGAGAGCGCACGCCTGCTGCAACAGCTGCATCTGATGGTCGGAGTTGTACGCGCGCGCAAAAGACACGTTGTCAAGAGCCTCTTCGGGATCCAATCCAAAGCGCTCCGCAATGGACTTGCAACGCTCCGGACGAAAGGTGCCCTCGGTGTCAATGTACATGGCCTTGCCCTCCGCGCCGCCCTGCTCCATAGGCATCTGACAAGTGATAGCCAGAGTGTGACACAGCTGCGTCTTACCTGTCCGAAACTCGCCGAAGATTTCGGTAATGGAGCCGGTCTCAATGCCAGAGCCCAGCAAGGTATCAAGCTCCTTGGAACCGGTGGTAAGGCTGAGCTGCTGCTCTCGGATCTGAAAGTACTCAGCAGCGGTACAAAAGCCAAGCGGAACAAGCTTGGCAGCCTCGGTGATAAGCTTATCGGCCTTAGTCTCGGAGATTCCCTTGACCGCCAGCAGTCGTTTCTTAGTAGAGTAGGCGACAGACTCAACGGTCATGAGACCGGCATCGCGAAGCTTTTTGGTGTCGGTGGCCGAGATGCCGAGGTCTTCCAGACGCTCGACGAGCAAGGGACCGGCGGCTTCGGCGACGTCCTCCGGTTGGTAGACTTCGGCAGCCTGCGCCATTGGAGCGGGCGGCGGGAATGGAGCGCGTATGGAGAAGGGCGGCGGGCGGCTGTGGCGCGAGGTGGTGGCGCGGAGTTGGGGCGTAGGAGCGCGGTGGAGGTGGAGCAGCGGGTGGCATAATGCCGGGCATGGGCTCCAAATTTGGCGCCTTCCGCGCTGTTCGCATTTTGGACTGCGCCATCGGCTACGGTGCGCAGCGCCGCCTGCCACGAACAGCATGGCATGCAGTGGCTCGAAATTGACCGCGGCGCCGCTCAATTAGGCAATTTGTTTGTGAATAAATTTGTTTTAGTCTCATGGCCAGACAACGGCGCAAACGTTCGTGTAGTATAATGGTTAAGATCAGCCGATGTATATCTCGCTGTCACCGAGGAGATCCGGGTTCAATTCCCGGCACGAGCTAAAGCGCGTTTCTTTTCTCTTTCTGGCATTTGCATTGGTTCATCACCTCGCGGCTCATCTTGAGATGATCATCACATGATGATCACATGATGCATCTCGTTTGCATCCCTTCGTCTCCGAGAGTGCTGCCCAGCTGCCCGCTTTCCTCCCACCCCGCTCAGCCTCGCGTGCCTCCGGTCTGCAATGGCTTTTCTTCCGCTCCCGCCTCTCTCTCTGCCCCACGCGCGCTCCCGGTCGCGGCCCTCCGTGTCGCTCAAGCCGCGCATGACAGCCACCACTCCAATAACGCCAGTTAAAGTCGCCATCCTGGGCGCCTCAGGCTATACCGGCGCCGAACTGCTTCGTCTACTCGCTCAGCACCCACTCGCCAAAATCACCACCCTCACAGCAGAACGCTCCGCCGGGAAATCGATTGGAGAAGTATATCCGCAGTTTTCTTTCGGTCAATACGCCGCCCAGCTCCCCACGCTCGTGCGAACTGCCGACGTGCAGTACTGGACCGATGTGGCTGATGTCGTCTTCTGCTGCTTGCCACACGCCACCACACAGGATATTATTGCATCCTTGCCTTTGGACGACGGTCTGCGCGTCGTCGACTTGTCCGCCGACTTTCGACTGCGCGATGTGCACCTCTATCAGCAGTGGTACGGCGGCGAGCATCACGCCAAACAACTTCAGAAGGAGGCTGTTTATGGAATCACCGAGCTCTTCAGAGATCAAGTGCGCTCTGCTCGACTCGTGGCAAACCCAGGATGTTATCCCACCTCTGCTCAACTACCACTAATACCACTACTACGAGACAAGTTAATTCTACCACAAGATATTATCATCGATGCCAAGTCAGGTACCTCCGGCGCTGGCAGAAGTCCTAAGGTGGGTACCCTGTTCTGCGAAGTCGCAGACGGAATTTCGGCCTACGGCGTCGCAAAGCATCGACACACACCTGAGATTGAACAGGGCCTGTCAGATGCTTTCGGCTCTCCTGTCCACGTATCGTTCACACCTCACCTCATGCCCATGTCGCGCGGCATTCTTGAAACTATTTACGTCAAGCTCGCTCCCAATGTCACTGCCGATACGCTTCGACAATGCCTGAAACGCACCTATCAATCCGAGCAGTTTGTCCATGTGCTTGATGACGGTATGGCGCCTCCCCAAACGCGTCACGTTCGAGGTAGCAATAATTGCGTCATGGCTGTCGTGGACGACGCAGTGCCAGGTCGTGCCATTATCGTCAGCTGTCTTGATAACGTGGTCAAGGGCGCATCGGGACAGGCCATTCAGAATATGAACGTGATGATGGGCTTTCCAGAGAGCATGGGCTTAGATGTTCAACCTACTTTCCCGTAAACCCCGTAACATTGTCTTCGTTCGATAATTGCACGTCGTGTTCTTCATCTTCCGTCTTCATTCTGCGTTATTTCATTGCTCTTCCGTGTCCTCTGTGCTACAGAGAACTTGTTCAAGAAACAAGAGTCCTCCGTTTCTAGGAAGAGTGCCCAGCTTCGTCCACGAGCTCTACTACAAGGGTAGTACTTATTGTGCTGGAAACAACTTCAGGTTTTTTGTCAATCGCCTGTTGTTCAGAATCGGTTGAAGGCCACAGAGCTCTACTAATCATTGATATGTTCTCACTTCCCTTCCTATTTCAACCCAAAAGTACACTGCACACATTATTGAATGCCATGAGAGCAAAATCGTTACCTGTAGCTGGTAACGTAGATCTTGATGATATCTTTCCAACTGGTGCTCCTGTGCTTTTTGGGAGTGTGACTTCTCCCATCACCACATGTTTTGAGGGGCCTGGTAACTGCGCTGACAGGTAAACTACTGGGGGCTTCATGTGCGCTCGTTTTGCAACCGTGTATATACCGCATGTCGCTAGCTTACTTGAAATCCAGTCGAGCGATTCTGTTGCTTCTTTGCAGAAAGAAACAGCCGCGGAAACTTCTAAGTGATCAGGAACCTTTCTCCACGCTTCGAGAAACCTCGGTTTCGGCATAGCACCCGCTGCTCTGTCAAATAACTCACCCAAATGCTTTGAGCAATCAACTGCAAAGTAAAACACCCCTCCGGGCGTGTACTTGATCGCAATTTGAAGCTCAAAGCCTTTGCTATCATCTACTTCACCATGCAAATGCAACGGTACTTCGCATACAACGCTACTATTCGGAACTATTTGCTGAACGTTAATCGGGGAAGCAAGCCCAAATGCGAACATGTTCTTGTTCAACTGAAGCGCGAAGTCGCTCATCGTCACCTGACTATGATTCTGCAATTCCAACCCAAGCACATAAGAATCTGAGTTTAGCAAATGGACTCTTCCGTTGATTGCCAGTCCTTTTCCATGTTCTGCACGCAGTAGTTCCTCTGCTCCAAATGTTGATGTTGACTTGTTGTCGGGCTGACCAACAAGTGCCCCAAGACCTAGGTCTCCCATCACACCCGAATCCGGTGGACCGGGAGGAGGCAGTGCGGGCACATCCGATGAGCTCCCAAGTATATCGTCCAGGAAAGAATCACCCACTGGTTGGGAGCTAGCAGCGGAACCATCTGTTATGGCACGACGAACTGTCGTACTTTCTGGAGGCTCTTCCACAGCAGGACTTAAGCCGAGCAGATCTTCCTCGGCCATGGCTTCATCAACTTCAGGAGTGAATGGTATTCGCTTTCTTTCACTCTGGAACAATGAGGGTGGTTGGTGATATACGGCTGCTATTGATGATAAGGACGCAAGTAACTCCTTGCTTAACTCGGGCGAGAGGAGGGTATGATTGTGTTCAATTCCCAGCTTATTGCTGAGCACTATACTCTGCGCAGTTTCCACTCCGCAATCAAGAAGTCTTTGGTACACAAAACCTCGATCACGCAGGTCAATGCTCTCAGACTCTTCAGTTGCGTACAGAATAATCGCCCGCGTTACTTTTTCTGCCTCTGCCCCGCGAAGTACAAATGCTTTGACACATGCCGTAAGCGCTTGTTGTTGGACGGCGATTGTCTCCTCGTGAATTCCGTCAACGATAACATCAAGCATCGAAACAGCAGACGGCAGACGGTCGGCATGCTCCCCGATGATCCAGACAAGTGCACTCTTCGCTTTGGGGTCCTCAATGTGTTCCGCAGATTCGCATAACTGTGGGACTATGTCGTCGAATTGTCTAGGGTAACAACGTAATACATCTTTCAAAGCGATGGCAACTTCTTCTGTTAAATGAGGCATCTTCTTTCTCAGCATATCAGAGAACACATGAACGCAACTTCCAGAGAGTTGAGGTAATCTAATAGCGATTCGTGATATCGATGCAATCGCCTTTTGGGCAAACTGCACGTCCACGTCTCCCGAATACTCAACCAGCTCTGCCAACACGCTTTCCGCATTTGATTCGTTCGTAAGCCTGACGAGTATGTTTAACTTCTCTGTTTTCACGTACAGTGGATCCGCGTAGGATACAAAAAACGCTCTGATATCATTTGAAAACAAGCTAGGGTACTCACCCAAAAGCAGGATGAAGTTCCTTAGAGCCGCAAACTGTAACTCTGGTTGGACTGTGAGCAAGGATATTAGCGGAGCGCCCATTTTCTTGACCAAGAAATCACGCTTCTCTTGAGAATCAAGCATTGGCATGAGTCCAGCGATTATCTTCACCGCTGCAAGTACGACGGCTGCGTTGGCATGTTGCAGTCGTGGTACTATTCTTTCAATCATTCGATCTGCCTCCTCCGATGTAGGTGGTTTGTATGAAGCTATGGCATCCAGGATGAACACCTGGCCCCATTCTGTGCATTCCGACAAAGCGGAGAGAAAACGAGGAACTGTGGAACTGTTAAGTGGCAAAAGGTTAGGGTTGTTGGAAGATTCCACAATTTCACAAAGCGCTGCGACCGCGTTTGAAACAGTCATCGGATTGCCGTCAGCAAGAAGCTGTTGCAATTCATCTATAAATCCCTCGCTTACGGCAAGCGAAGGGTTAGTGTCATAAATTTTCGCCACGCACACTGCTGCTGTCTTCCGCACGTAAGGATCCGCATCGTGGAGCGCAGAATGTAGGGGATCACAAAGATACTCTGTTATTTTCTCGAGCGGTATTAAGGCCATCGTGCGAATTGCAAGAGCTCGAATGAGAGGGTTATGATCTCTTGCATCCTTGATAAATGTGTTGACGATTAGAATGGAAAGGTCTGGCTTCGATTGCGCATAGTTAATTATATACAAGTAAACTAACTTCTTCATTGACAGATCCCCTGCAGTGTTCTTGACTACGTCAGTGAACAAAGAGGACACATCGCGCCCAAGCGTCATGGCGGCGACTGTGCGCTTGAGAGCATTCTTCCGTTCCTTGGTAGTTGTCGCGTTTAAACCCTGGCGAAGCTCGTGAAGCTCGCCCTTCCGTGCCCCTGTCTGGAACATACGTCCATCTGGAGCCATGATGCGGTCCAAATGGCGCACGCGGTAAACGGAGATCGAATTGCGGGCCTGTGATGTTGCGGCTCGCACGACGACCTGCCTGGGATTCTCTTGGAGGTACGGACGTTAGTTCATTGCGTCTTTGGAGGAACAGCAGGGGCGAAGGGCTTTGAAAACAAGACATGAATCATGGTAAATTTGTCAATCGACGCGACGAGAGGTGCGCTTTTCAAAATAAATGGGCACTTGTGCTGAGAGTGAAGGTCAAGGAGGGCATGCCAGCGGCAAGACTCGCCAGCAGAAAACCTGACGTCAAACTGCGCGCTGCATTCGGCTACGAAACCTTTCGCCTTCCCGAACAGCTCTCCATGTTTTTGTCGATTGAAGCCCAACTGGCTCGCTAATCTGGTGTGTAAACGAACATGCCAGACCATGAACAAGCCGAAAAGCCTGCCGTCCAACATGTGCGCGTGGGCCTTCCCGGCGGTACCGTCCACGACTTTGAGCTGCCGTTGGACGCAACCTTATCCGACGTCGCGAGCCGCATCGTCGAAGCCGAGCAGCTGGACGAACACGCCGTCAGAATCAGACTAATAAGCTCGGGAAAACTGTTCACGGACTTTTCTCTGCCCGTCCGCGAAATCGTTGGCGATGGCGACTTCCTCCACTGCGCAGTGTCGCAACGACCCAACGAAGCCGACGAACCCCAAGAAGGCAGCGAAAATGAAGGCGAACCCCGACTTCCTGATGGAAACTTAGTGTTCGAAGCAATTGATACGTACCGCGGTGTTAGTGTCATTATTCCCGAACAATCAGCCTTAGCTTCAGACAGACTCCGGGAAGCAGGCTTCTCTGCGGAAGAGACACGTTTGATACTACGTCATTTTCATATTCTTCAACGTCATGCGCGACGCGGTAGACCGTCCGTGGGAGATATTGAGGAGGGCGGCCAGCCAGCTGATACCGACCTTGATGACAATGGTGACCTCATTACAAGAGTGAGACGCCCGCGAGCGGAACCGCGTTCAGTGTTGACATCAGGCGTGGAAGGAACCAATGCGGACTTTCTCATGGGCTGCATATTCGGATATCTGCTCGGCATCATCGTGCTGGTACTCCTTTTGGATAACAGCGCAACTCGCCGCTGGCGTGTTGGGCTCATTGCCGGTGTGGCCACTAATTGCGCTTTTGGCGTTCTTCGAACCAGTCTTCGTCTCAACAGTTCGTTCTCGGCCACCTAGCATGTTTTGCGTCCCCGCCAGTGGGCACCTGGGTGCTTCGATGATGATAAGTAAGCGTTGAGGATAGGTTGAGGACGGACGAGCATCATGGTGTTCAAGACAGTTCGCAGGAGACTGAAGCACCCTACCTTAAAAGAAAATCAGTAGAATAGTTCAACGAAGTGCGAACTCGGATTGTGTTTAGGACAAATATGTTTCTATCCTTAACGACGCCTAACCCTTTCAGCGATTTAAGGCAAGCCCTGAGACCAAGCAAATACTCTTGTCAAGGATGACATTCGTGTTAGACCAAGTCAGCACCCTCATGATGTGGCTAGTGCTACCGTGGTCCGTACCAACCGGTTTACTTCCTCTGCGCAACCGCTTTCCACAATCTCTCTATCTACGAGATTCCCGCCGTCGATTACGTCTAAGACACTACTGGCAGTTAGCTCAGATTCTTGAACGGCCTTGAAAAGTGCGGTGTCTGTGAGTTTTTCACGGAGACTTATATCACTAATGGTGGATAGGCTTTGAGCAAGTGGTATCCACAGCGAGCTTTGGCGCTCAACGCATCGTCTCCACACATAATCTCCCAACTCCGCCGCCGTTAAGTCCCCCATGGTTTCACATACCTCGACTACACGCAATGCCTCTACCACCCGCTTGGCCAGGCTGTCGCTATCAGCCGACGAGTGCTCTATTATATGACGTACAAGATCTGCTCCGTGCATTAGAGCGTCATGGTTTGGACTGAATTCGTCCTGAACCGATATCATAAACAAGCGAGCGATCATGACACTCAACTTGTCTGCCTGGTCAGCGCTACATTGCTCATCTTCTTTCTCAACCGCTTGTAGAGCCAGCTTGGCAATGCTGCATAGGCTGAATGAACTTGCCTTTGAACCTTTCTTTTCGGGCATGCTGACAGAGTGCACCTGTTTCAGGAGTGAGTTAATGCCCTCTGCGAAGTTGCCAGTCGAAAACCAATGCATCCAAGACAAGTTTGAGAACTGTTCACGGTCTTTCCTTAGATATTCCGAAAGCAGTGACGTTATGCGTTCCGAACGCATTTCTTTGCGAGAGACTTCTAATTCAGATGAGGCACTTGACGCCCCACTTAGCAAAAGATGGATCTCGCCCCTTTGCTCAAGCCATCTGAACGCATAGAAGGCGAATTCGTCTCCAAACTTCTGCAACGAATCCTCCATGAAACCGTCGAAATCCTTCTCATTCACCCTCAACGACAGCATCGTCCCAAAGTCCCCATACTTCGTCGCAAGACCGAAAGCCTCGTCATTCAAACCATATTGTCGCAGTTTGTCAAGTGCCTTTCTCACCTCACGGCCCCATTCACTTGTTTCAACATCCAAATCCATTCTTCGTCGCTTCTGAGCATTGTTCCTCATGAATGGCTCTCGGGGAATATATAGTTTGCGGGCAAGTCGCGATCTAGAACTTCGCAGATATTCATCGACAACCTTTGTAGCGGCATTTAGAATAGGTTGTTTCTCCGCGGGGGTGGCTCCTTGAGAATAAAAGAGAGCTGATTCTGCAACGTTCCATAAAACTTCACGACAACTTCTGGTATCGCAAACCCAATTCTCAATGCAGTCCATATCGTCTCGGTCACTGGAGAAGAGTTCGTAGTTCTCTTCCCTCGTATCCAATGATCCTTGAACAACAGAGGTGGCTGCTTCACAAGACAGCAAAATAATGCGTCTCATATCTGCTCTAAAGGACACAGGTTCTATGACTTCCAATTCAACCGAACCATTTGCATCCTTCTGCAGTTTTGATAAACCGTCCTTCATGCTTTGATGCAGCGCAGGAAGAAAGTGATGAAACTCGTAAGGGTGTCTGTAGAGCCATGTCAAGTCAAAACTGTGGTCAGAGGAGGCACCCCTTCCTTCTTCTCCAAGCAAACGGAAGACGCGCTTTAAGACTTCAGAGTCATAAATCTCCCCTCTGATACTTGTAATGGATTTGGCATTTGGGATGTGCTTAGGTGCGAAACTTTCAATGCCGCCCAAATTAACTTCAGCCAAAGAATTCTCAAATCTTCGCAAACCCACCGCCGCTGCCAGCATTTCGTTGTCTGCAAGAATTACGGCCTTACTTGAAGTGCTCATAGCATCCCATAGCCTATCTTCCGCAATGGATGGGGCATTTGGGCGAATCTGGGAGAATAACTCTCCATCAGCCAGCATTCGAAGATAAGCAGCGTGCCTTTCCTTTTTCTTTTCCAAATCAGTATCTACGAGGAGTGATATTGGGTCTCTCTCCGAATCTTGATCAGATGTGACTATTCGACGACTAGTCACCTGTATGACCTTGCTCAACGCTTCTTCTAGCTTGAATCCATTTAGAGAGTTTACAAGACCTCGAAGACTGGCTTTCGAAGCTCCCTTTTGACCTACTTTAAACTGTAGGAAAGCTCTCCACAGAATGGTTTCCGAACCACGGATAGAATCGTGTTTCCTTGGGTCTTCTGCAATATCCATGCTGATGGGAGCTGGGACCGATGATGATGCGACCCATACACCAGCAGGGTGTAAACAGGCAGTCACACCGCCTTTTGTTGCAGCATCGGGCATGCAGTGGGAAGCATCTACGAAAGCTAATACTTTTGTGCAATACTCAATGGGTGTGCTTCCTCTAACCTGCCCGTCAGCTGGAACGCCGCGCGCAACAGACAACCATGCGAGGATGTGACTATCCTCTAGATAAAGATACGCCGTATCGCCAGAAACAACCATGAAACAAGGTGATTCAGCTTGAGAATCGATATCCCTGATAGGTTCTTGCAATTCAACATGTTGCGGTATTTCAGGGTGTCTCACATCAAAACAAACTATCTGACGGGTTTGAGTTATCTGTGACCAACTTTTCACAAGAACAACAAGCGTGCCATCGCTCGTTATTCCACTGCTTTCGACTCGATTACGAGAATCTCGACCAGGGATGAAATCAAACAAGTTAAACGACCATATCAGTCCGCGAGTGCCCCATTTCTCCACTTCGCCCCCAGCTCGCACTAAGACTGCGCAATCTTTGACATAGTCAGTAGTAACGATTTCATGAACTCCTGTGCCCCGGATCCAGCTGTCGTCTCTTCCACTAATGCCCATACTGATTGAGCGGATAGCTGAATAGAATGCAGATCCGAACCGCATGGGAGAACGATCTTTCTGAACACTTTGCTGTAGTGGACGGACTTCTAAACGTGCTGCTCGCAAGGACACGATAGCAGCGCTATTCCGAGAACCAAAAACAAACAAAGCCTTGGCTTTAGGGACGTGCACGACCTCAAGCGCCACGCAGTCTTCGGCCCCTGAAGACTGAATCAGAGAGGCAAGCACACGGATTTCTTGACATGTAGGAACGCCAGAGGATGTTACAGAGAGTCGACGGAACACACGCAAGACGCCATCTGTGGTCAACACAGCCAGTCCTATACACTGAACCACGTCGCTGCGTGTTTCGGGAAGCCACACAGACAAAGCAGGCGCCCGTTCCTGAGAATAAGGTTGAAGAGGAATAGAAACAGCGTCTAGTTCTGGGCCGGCAGCAATTCCAAAGAGCAGTGCTTGAGAAGAAGCACTGGCAATAACGGCAAAGCCAGCGACTGCCGCAACTGATAAGGGACCAGCTGGCTGATCCGATACTAAGTCTTCCACATCAGGAGGGTAATCAGCGCTGGCGACGTGCGCGAATGAGCCCATTTCCTGTCAGGGAAGCTGCAGTAAAGGACAGAGACCACTGACGAAGACAATCACACACACGAGTCGCTGGCACCCGCTCGCTTCAGTCTCAGAGACGCGTTCTGATTATGTCAAATTCTACGCATCCGACAAGACAGTGAACCAGAAAAACACAGTGTGTTACCAAGGGTAGATCCCGAGAAGCGAACCTCGTAATACGAGGTTCGTAGTACGAATCTTGCGGAAAGGACCCTTTACAGATCCCTGGATATCTCCTTGAACCAACATCATGTTGATGTCTTCATTTTCAGTGTCTATTCTAGCTACTCTAGCATCTGAAATTTCAAATCATAATTTTACCGTTCTGAAATTCAGACTGGGGATTAGGACAAGACACGGCAAGAAGGCCAGCCTTAATAAAGGCCTCATTCATTCATTAACCGTTTATTTGAAGCATAGCCAGAGAAGCGTACGCGGAGAGGGCGAATCAACGACGAGTCTCAGATCTAGGAGTTGGGATTCGTGTATCTTTACTATCCACATCAAGCATTGTTCGGGTAAGCTTCGTAAAAGCTCGTCTCAATCAAGTAATTTTGCAAAGGCTCATCTCTCATGACTCTAATGATGACAGCATCAGTTCGGGTTGGCCATATTCTTTCCTCCTCGGCATGCTTACATCCAAGAGCTTCTAGATCTGCTTTCGTCCTACATTCGTCTTTCATTGTTAGATTCAAGAAGTCCCGAGCGAAAGGAAAGAGCTTATCCCAGGATCTTGAAAGCATGGGGTCCTTCCCAATCAATCTGACCAAGTACGAAGATAACATGAAGAAAACCCTTGATGCGCTACAGAGTAGTTATTCAAGGCTGCGAGTGGATGGGGCAACTCCGGCAATTCTGGACGGTACGTAAATCATGTTCGTTGCAACCTTAACGCTCACGTCCAGTATCCTAAGGATCTCAATTTTTTTTATAGATGTCTCTGTGAAAGCGTATGGAACTGAAACGCCTTTGAAGAATGTTGCACAAGTTGGCGTGCGCGATGGGCGCGCTTTAATCGTCCAAGTCTTCGATGAAAGCACGACAAGTGCCGTGGAAAGAGCGATCAGGTCTGCTGGACTAAACCTAAACCCTGTTAGAGAAGTGGATGGTAAGCTGAAAGTCCCAGTGCCGAGATCTTCCAAGCAGACCCGAGACTCTATGAAGGATGTAGGTTTTCCATTTCATGCGCCCATGTAAACAGACATCTGAAAAACGCCCTACTCACGCTTTCTTTTCTTTTGTATAGAACGCATTGAAAGAAGCAGAAGCTGCAAAGATCGCCACACGCATGATTCGAAGAAAGGCAATGGAAGAAGTCAAAAATCTTAAGAGTGAAGTTTCTAAAGACGATCTTAAACAGATCGAAAAAGGGGTACAGGCACTGACCGATCGTTTCATTGGCAACATAACGGAAGTGCAAAGAAACAAGGTGCGTGCCATTGAGGCGCTTCAAGCGCCTCGTTGATAGCAGCCTTCAGGTCTGAATTCAATACAGCAGGGCTTTCTACACGTTCTATACCATGTAATCACTTCCCGGATTCGTTCTCCTTGGGAAAGAAATGTTGTATTTCCTGAAAACAATCGCTCTTTTAAGGGACGCAGAGGAAGAAACGGGTAACAACGGTGATGAACAAAAACGGAAGACTTTTGTCGTCAGCTGGAAAGCTATACTTAGAACCTTCTTGGCTCCTCTTTTTCTTCTTTCGAGGTATCCGGAAGCTTTCAAAGAAACTGGAATCGCAATGGTGCTGTTGTGTGCAAAACGGAAGTTACTGAGAGACACAGTGATGTTGTACGAGAATGACTGCATAAGTTGCAAACCTGCAGGTTCCCTGGCTGTCCCCACAACCCACCTGGATTATTTTTTGCTCCGTCCTTCTTCCATGATTCAAGACGAGTTAGGGAGCACCAAACAACTTTATCTGCAATTGGCTGTTGTAAGAATCAAAGTAATCTAAGATACTTGCAGGGGTGCGAGGATAAACCTTTTTCAGAGAAGCACAGAAATCATTCGCAGATACAACGGAAGCATTATCAACGTCGCGCTCCATCGCACACAGGGCGGCTTCACGAACAACGGCAGCGAGCTCTGCGCCAGAATAACCATCTGTGCAACTGGCTACTTCAAGTAGATTTACATCTTCTGCGAGCGGTACTTTTCTTGTATGCACGTTCAATATTGATAACCGCTCGCTATGATCAGGGAGTCCGACATATATCTGTACATCTATCCGACCAGGTCGTAGGAAGGCAGAGTCTAGGCAATCCGGACGATTAGTTGCTGCGATAACCACAACGCGATTGCTCCCCTCAGTATCAATCCCGTCCATCTCGGACAAGAGCTGAGCCACTACTCGAGCCTGTGCCGATGCGCCTGCTACAAAACTTCGCGATGTGGCCAGGGCATCGATCTCATCAAAGAAGATAACACAGGGCGCCGCCTGTCGTGCCCTGCGAAAAATGTTGCGTACAGCTTTCTCACTTTCTCCGACCCACTTGGATAGCAGTTCTGCTCCTTTTACGGAAATGAAGTTTGCTTTCGATTCAGTTGCGACGGCTCTCGCTAGGAGCGTTTTACTGCAACCTGGTGGACCGTAGAGAAGAATACCACGAGGTGGAGTAACTCCAAAAGACAAAAATGTTTGTGCGCCGTTCTCGCTCAACGGCCATTCCACTGCTTCCTTCAGTCTTTGTTTCGCCTCTTCCTTCCCTCCGACATCATTCCATGTTGTACTTGGAATCTCAACAGCAATCTCTCGAAGAGCACTTGGGCGAACTTTTCTGAGCGCTTCCTTGAAGTCGACCACTGAAATGGTTGGCTTGGAATCTCGATCGTAAGCCGAACTCACTGCTTCGCGCCACAGGGACACGATATCCGCACCGACATAACCGTAACAAAGAACTGCAATCTTTTCAAGCTCATCGTCACTTACATCTAGAATTGTTTCTGCAGTTGCTTCAGTAACTAAATTCCTTAGGATCTGCACTCGTGCAAGGGTGTTAGGCACAATAGTCTCAATTTCACGGTCGAAGCGTCCGGGTCTTCGCATCGCAGCATCAATGACGTCAGGTCTGTTTGTGGTCCCTACGACCACAATATTTTGGAGTTCTGAACCACCTTGATTGTCCATAATTGTCAATAAGGCAGCTGTCAACTTTCTCTGTACGTCGTCAAGAGTGGGCAAATCTCTGCGTGGTGCAAGCGCGTCAACCTCATCCAGCAGGACCAAACTTGGGCTTTTCCGTCGGGCTCGCTTAAAGCAGTTCTCCAATGTTCGCAAAGCGTCAGATGTTGACTTACCCACGACCTCTGGGCCTGAGATCACTTCCAAGTTCAACCTGTAGCTGGCTGCTAACGCACATGCCATCATAGTCTTACCAGTCCCGGATGGGCCATGAATGAGAAGCCCATGTGGTTTCTTAGTTAACAGCGAATGTTCCAGTGCAAAGACGTTGTCGGTCGTTTTGGTAGAAATGACAGCTTCTACTATGGACCGGGCTGCTTGTACCTGACGGTCCAGTCCAGCTATACTTACGAGATCATAGGAAGTTCGTTGGCCCTTAGTACAGTGAGTATGTGAACCCAAAACGACCTCCACTATAGTTTGCTTTGAACAAAGGTATACCCCTTTGCCAGTTGGACCTGGTCCGTCCCTTTCCTGATTATCGAAATCATCATTAATCTTCAGAACGCTGAACAGTATGTTATCGCCAAGTAGACTAACTGGAACTGTCATTCCCGACATCAAGGCCCTGCCAAGCAAATGAGCATGAAGCATAGTTGTGCATTCATCTGATGACAAAAAGTCGAAGTCGGCGTCACAAGTTAGGTGAACGCTTCGGGCCTCCAAGACTGGACCTCTGCTTATTACCCGATCCAAGCTAAGCATTTGCGGGTGTTCAGAGCTGGATTTAGCTTCAATCTGGTCTTCTCTCTCGGGATCCATGTGGCGAAACCGGCCTCGATCGTGACCAGCCTTGCGTGCAGGAGTTCCTCGCTTCCCTTTTCTGTTTTTGGGCTTCTTCTTCGAGGCTTGCATGCTTGGCATACGTATCAGGCCGTCGCTTAAATCAAGTCCGAGAGCTAGCGTGGAACCGTCGTCAAGTGCTATGAAACCCTTGTCGACAACTTCTAAGGGCCATAAGGAGGCTACTACATAATTTGAGCTCTCGAGATCTTTCAGAACGCCAATATCCATGACTTTGCATCCATTGCGTTGCATCTCGTCCGGATGCAAGCAAGCTACCCCAAGCCTTCTCAGGGACTCAGGTGGGATACCCTTCGCATTTCGGGCATAGTTGATCAATTTACCAAGACAGACCGGCTGGAAGGCCGAGTGTGGCTGCGATTCCCCTGGAAAAGCGGCTTTTTTCATCGCTTTAGAGGGATCTGCAGAATGCTGTTCTGATGATAGGCCCCACGGTATGCTCTTAATTTAAGAGTCTTAAAGAGCATACCGTGGGGCCTACCATCGAGCTTGGGATGAAGTGAGGGGACGGCATCAGTGAGTAAATTTTCTTTGTCAGGCCAGAAAATTTATTCCATCCGTGCAACGCTGGTTGCGGCCCAGTGGCCCAGTGGGCCACTGGCAGTTGGAGGGTAGAAGGCTAGCCCGAAGGATATTCTTGATACCCCTGGATAGAAGCAACGGAAGACAAAATTCCTGTTGAAAAAATGTAGACTTTTTGATTTATTTCTAGCTGATCCTTGGGATCTATCTACAAGGGTACAAGGGTATCAAGAGCTACCGACGGTACTGTACTCCGTCGCAACGTCGCCGCCGAGAACTCTTTAACGCAGCTTTCGCCCTACTTCTAACGTTTCATCGTACGCCGCATTGAGCCGTTATCTCCGACTCTGTTAGGGAGTACAAAGGTTCATTACAACTGCTGCTCTTGAAGCTCTCATCATGACGAAGGTAAGTGATGCTCATTCATCTGCGTGCCAAGAATTTCGCAAATGCAAACAGGACGTAACTAACATTCTTTGTAACACTGAACCGCAGCAAGAAGCTAATCCAAAAGCTGTTCCCATGGCTGAAGCAGAACTGTCTGTGAAAATTCTAGACCTCGTTCAGCAAGCTGCGAACTACAAACAGATGAAAAAGGGGGCCAACGAAGCCACTAAGACACTTAACCGCGGTCAGTCAGAGTTTATCGTAATGGCCGGAGATGCAGAACCATTGGAAATTTTGCTGCACTTGCCATTGCTTTGCGAAGACAAGAACGTACCGTACGTTTTTGTGCCTTCCAAAGTGAGTTTGGGACGCGCTTGTGGGGTGCCCAGACCTGTTATCGCTTGCTCGATCCTAACGAATGAAGGATCCCCAATCTCGGCTCAGGTGAGAAACTTGAGAGACGAGATTGAAAGGTTATTAATCTAAATGTTGATGATCTATCATTGTTTACCCGCTTGTTAATTCTGATGTCGTCTATATACGCGCCCACGCTCCTGGAAACGGAGTTCTCAGCGATGGGTGTGACGGTGCAGTCGAACATCGTTTCCTTCTATAAGTCATGTTTAGCTTGTAGTCTGAAGTTTGATTAATTGTTCCGTAAGCACTTGCAGTTCTCTTTGCTGTACCGCCGCGTGGTTAGAAATCTTCTGCTTGTTTTTGACCACCTTAATGAGAATGAAATCGTCTTCCAAAACCCACTCTTCTGCTTGACATAGCTGCAGCAAGGCAGACCGGTCAAGACCCAGTAAAGCACTAGCACGCTCAAGAGAAATGCATGAATAACTTCGTTCCACTAGTAGTTTTGCCGCCTCCCTCTTCCGCTGCACTAGCTCTTTCACGAGATGAATTGCTTCCTGGCTCCAGTGTGTTCTCTCTGCAGCTTGAAAAAACTCGCTGTTGTCGCGCTTCCACAGTGTTTGGGCAAGTTTCCAAGCAGCTTTGGTTTCCGCGTTTTCTTGGCACAAAGGAGGAAGACGTTTCCATAAAAACCGAGCTTCGTTCAGGTCCTCCAGAAGCAAAGACCAAGAAGATGGAACACTGGAAACGGATGAACGTCGTTTTTCTCGGCGGCCGTCAACTCGGCGTCCTCGCACAATTCAACCACTCGCGCAGCATCTAACGCTTCTACGGCTGCAGCGATTGTCGACATGAGGAGGGGAGCTGAACGATTGATCTATCGGTTAATGAACAGCTAATGGCAGGAGAACTCGGTCAAATGGTTTGTGGTTTGTGGTAGCGTCATCTCTCGGTGTTTGCTTGGTGGTGATTCGGCAAGTCTATGAGTCACAGAGGATCCCAAATCCAACAACTTCAATTTTTTTTTTTCCTTGCAGGGGTACAAAGTATCTTTTACTGCCCTGATCATCGTCGTGGGCAAACGGACGATGACAATTCACTGATACCGTTCCCGCGCGTCATTCTCCCTATGCACGCAGTGACAAGGGCGAGTAGACGCAAAGCTTCACGATATCTATTGGTGTCAGGGTTTGCTGAGTCAAGAGAGCTAAGAACGTGTTATACCTTAGTATTTGCTTAATCGACCAGACTGCCCCAACTAGGTTCTGGCTCTTGCACAAGTTATAACCATATTTTCATAAGGGCGCCAATAGAGGCGAGCTGGAAACATGAAGGAGTCTCAGGACAGGAAGACATTGTTTGTAGGAAATCTTCATGAGTCTGTGACGAAGGAAGACGTAGAATCTCACTTTGGGGGTATTGGTCCCCTAAGACATGCCTTTCTGGTAACCACACCTGGCTCGACTTTATGCAAAGGATACGGATTTGTTACATTCGCTTTCTCGGAGGATGCCGACCGCGCACGAACCGTTCTTAATCAATCAATTCTGAAAGGGAGAAAGATATCTCTTGATATTGCACGAAAAAGGCTTCGGGGTAGCAATGACAGACTCGACGGCCGAGCACACCAAGATAGAGAACCGAAAGAATCCTCAGCGCGGTCAAGAAAGGAAAAGAAAAACTCTGCAGTGGGTTCAGTGCCTATGCGTACAGTTTTGCTCCGTAAAGAGTCTTCAAAAGGTGTCTTCACGGAAGAAGAAGCCAAGGAGGCAGTTGGAGCGCATCTGGAAGCATCTGGATTTCAAACCTGCGTTTTAACTTCGGATGGCCGACAAGCCAGATGCCTGTACGATTCGTGGTCAAATGCGGGAAAAGCCGCCGGTCGTGCGCATGGGGGCTCGATAGACGCTGTTATTGAGGCCTTGAAAGCAGGCCAAAGGACAAAACTCATCGTCAGGAACTTGCCGTTCAAAGTTAATGAACAGCAGCTACGTGCCGCGTTTGAATCTATTGCCCCTATTCGAACATTACGCTTAGCGCCCTCGAGCGAACTTCGAAGGCATGACACAAGCAGAGCAAAGAAGCACACTCTTGACTCTCCTCCAGAGAAGGACGTCGAAGATGTTAAGTCTCAATCACAGCTTGTCTCCTGTGCCGGTTACGGATTCATAGAGTTCTTTCTTGTTGCACATGCTCAAACGGCTGTAAAGAAACTCAATGGAACGAAGATTGGGGGTAGAGTAATTGCTGTTGATATGGCAGTTAGTAAATCACAGTACGTGGCCCAAAACCTTGATCAAGAACCAGAGATCGAAGCAGATGAGGCTCATGAGCCAGCTGAAGAAGAAGACCAGGAAAATAGTGCAGCAGAAACAGGAAGCTCTAAGCTCGGACTTGAGAACGAAAGAGCGCAACAATTAGGTGTGAAAGAGACAAAGGAAGGGGACTGCCACGATGAGCAAAGCTCAGAATACAAGAAATCGCAACGAAGAGTAGCGAAGGATGCGGAACGCGAGCTGCCTCGAACGATCTTTGTTAGGAACGTTCTTTTTGAGACCTCAGTCCCAGAGCTTCGAGAGGCATTTGAGAACAGGTTTGGGAGGGTGCAAAAGGTGTTACTCGTCAAGCATCCCGCAACTGGGCGACCCCGAGGAACGGCATTCGTAATCTTCAAAGATGAGAAAACTGCAAGGGAAGCCGCAGGTCAGTCATCTAGGTCAGAACTCGAAGGATCTGAAGACTCGTCCGCCCCGAATCCAACAGATTTTGTGTTGCATGGCCGAAAATTACTACTCTCCATGGCTGTTGACCGCACGACAGCAAAAGACCTTAAGTCTACTGCACCACTACACACAAGAAAGAACAAGGATTCTGACCCGCGAAATCTTCGCTTAGCATGGGTTGGACATATTGCTTCTGATTCTAAAGAAGCTCAAAGACTCTCCCCAAATGATCTATCAAGGCGTTCAAAAGCGGAGAAAGAAAAGCAGATGAAGCTCGAACGTAATCCGAATGCTTTCATCTCCGAAGTACGTTTATCCGTGCGAAACTTACCACGAGAGTGTGATGAAAAGGCACTGAAACAGATTTTCATTCTCAGTGCTCAGGAAAAAGGAGGGCAAGATGAAGAGGGATTTAGCGCGGGGTTTCCAAAAGTAACGCATGTTGCGGTTGTAAGAGACTCGGACAGAAATGACAGATCAAAGGGCTATGGATTTGTGCAGTTCTCAGAGCACGAGCACGCAATGCGAGCTCTACTTCATTTGAACAACAACCCACATATGATCGAATGGCTTATTCAGAAAAAGCCCAAACCTTTACATATCGACGAAACACGTGCGGAACTTCTGCGAAAGCAATGGAAGAATCGTCGTTTAATCGTTGAATTCGCTGTCGAGGATAAGCGCATAGTTCAAGTTCTTGATCGAGTTCGCGGAAAGGGAAAAGAGCATGGGGAAAAGAAGCGAAAGAAGACGGAGGATGATGGTGAAGAACAACCAAAGAGAAAGAAGTTGAAACAGGCGGCAATGAACCAACCTCTCGTTAGCACCAATGAACCTTTTCCTCAGGTTTCAGGGGAGATAAAAGGCTCTTTACAGTCAAGGTCTCAAAGGCGCTTTCACCACAAGAGAAAGCACCAGAGCTCCAAAGAATCTGTGAACACTATTCAAGCGAATGGTGTTAAACGTGGACTGTCAGACGTTAAAGTGCAACATGTGGAGAGTATTGAGCAGAAGTTTTCACAGAAGACACATTTTAGTAACGAGTTGAAGAGGAGAAATGAGGCGAAGAACAAGGGATCGAAGAACAAGTCAAAGAAGACAACACAGGATGTTAAGTTTGATCGCCTCGTTGATGAATATAAGAGGAAACTCACGAATGCCACTGAGAATCAAAAAAGTAAGTCTCTGAACAAATCACATGTGAAACATACGGGATCCTCCGTCAGATGGTTTGAAAGCTCGTAAATCGCTGCAAATTGCTGCACCTATATTGTACCTTAGCAAGTATTCAGGTTTGGCCTATATGGGTGTCTACAACCAAGCGGAATAGACTATAATGATGCCCAACACTCTCTAGAAGTTGGGTTCATTTGTGATTGCTCTTTCACTGCAAGATCCTCATCTGAGAATTCGGGTGATTTTGCCTCTTAAGCTGAACGGATAGGCCTCTTGCACTTTAACTTCAACAAGTTTGCCGATGAGCTCTTGCCGACCCTCGAAGAAAACAACTCGATTCGTTCTTTCTCTGCCGCTCACTTCATTCTTCCTTTTGGGATTCACACTGTCAACGAGAACTTCAACACATCGTCCTAAGTATCGACGGCTTCGTAATTCAGCCTGATGCTTCATTTTCTTGTTCATTATCGCAAGACGCTCCATCTTAACTTGTTCATTCACTTGATCGGGCAAAGACGCAGCAACTGTGTTCGGTCGGGCAGAGTACGCTCTCACCATGTTTGAATCGAAGACGACTTCATCGGCAAGACGGACGGTATTCTGAAAGGCTTCTTTCGTCTCCCCTGGAAACCCAACAATCATATCAGCGCATATTGATGCGTCTGGCATTTTTTCTCTGATCCTTCGAACAATCTGGAGGTAGCGCTCAGGGGTATAACCTCTCTTCATCGCTTTCAGGATGGATGAATCTCCGGACTGAGGCGGTATGTGGAAGTGTTCCATTACCTTTTCAAGCTCGTAAACGGTATCGATTAGATTTCCAGATATGTACCGTGGATGACCGGTTGTGAAGCGAATTCGTTCAATGCCATCCACATCATGCACGTATCGCAGTAGCTCAGAAAACGTGACCTTCGGGAATAGGTCTCGGCCGTATGCGTCAACGTTTTGACCGAGAAGAACAACTTCACGATATCCTTCCGCAGCGAGAGCTTCAATCTCTTCACGAATGCTTGACATTGGACGTGATTGTTCCAAACCTCTTGTGTTCGGAACAACACAATATGTGCATCGTTCAAGACACCCATATATCACGTTAACCCAGGCTGTAAGCTTAGAGGAGCGCTTCGGCTTAGAGATGTCCTCGTGAATATGAATGGGGTCCACAGCGACGACCTGCGTTTTGCTCGTATGATAAAGACTCATTACATCCAAGAAACGATTCGCGTACTGAGGCCCCATTACGATATCTATCTCTGGAACTCGAGAAAGCAACGCTTCACCTTCCTGTTGTGCGACACATCCTGCAACAACGAGCGTGACCTCATGTGGCGCGTCCCATTTTCTCTGTGCGTGAGGACCAAGGTAAGAATACACCTTTTGCTGTGCGTGATCTCTTAAAGCGCACGTATTCAACATGTATATTGCGGATTTGTTCGGATCGTCCACTTGCTGATACCCATCGCCTTCTAACTGTGCGGCTATCTTTTCACTGTCGCTATCGTTCATCTGACAACCGAAGGTTTGAATAAAATACGACTTTGGAATGATGTTTGGTTTCTTCTTTGACGTCCGTCGCATATTGGGGTTCACTGAGAAACCTTTTTCACGGGTTGCTCCCAAGACGGTCGCCTTGACGGCATGTCGGACATCAGTAACTGTGAATATCTCCCAACCGTAGGAAAGTTTGGTTCTTTGAAGACTGCCCGTGCGAGATGCTAGAGCTTTCTCAAGCAGCTCGTCGGTGATGTAAGCAGAATATGTGCGACGACCTTGAGTTGAAGCCTTTTGTTGCATAGTAATTGGCACAGTGATCCAGCCTGTGTCTCCTTCCGAAGAGCGAGTTTGGTTACATGTAGAAAGGAGAGTCGCAAGATGAGCAAGAGTAGCTCGCTTTGATCTAACGGAAGTTTCAATGAAGTCTGCCATTTGGTCGGAAACCACTCGACAGTGAGTGAGTCTAATGGCTTCTACGGTGTGGTTCGAAAAGTCATAGAATCGCTGCGTTGGGGAACGCAATGGAACGATAGGCTTCTCATCAAATTTCTCGTCTTTCGTGGAAGGCAACGGAGGGCTCCATTGGGAAGATGTCGACGATACTACAATAATTGAAGTCAATCTGCGAACATTGCTTCGAAATACATTGCGGCTTTTGTGACGAGAGCATTTAAAACCCGATGATGGTGAAGTAAATGACGCACCAAGAAAGGATAGGACGGGCGGATGACGAGCAAAAGCGGGTTTGGGATTCATCGTTTTCGGGCGGGAAAGTCAACAAGAGTGACTTTCGTCAAGCCTTCATGGACGGCAACAAAACTGGAGGGAGAATTGTGATTCAAGGCAGAGCGGTACAAAAGTTTGCCCGGAAACGAAGCCTTTCGTAGAGCAAAGACGTGTTTTTCTCACGTATATGCGCAACAACCGAATTGTAGAAAGGCAGCAACTACCTTTCAAACTCCCCGGCAGAAATCCCCCATTCTCGAGGGAGACAACCGAGATGAAGTGTTGTTTCTTTACACGTGGCATTGGAAAGCATTTAAAGAATGCTCGCAGAAAGAACTATCTTGGACAATATATGGTACCGAACAGATCTTTACTCTTTGGAGAGCAGGCTATCGAACACGGCACCCACCCAGAGGGAGAGGAGCAGAGCTGGCGGCGGCAAAGTGCAACTTAGGTCAACGTCGACAAGAGCAAAGCCTCCAGTCTTTGTGTGACCCCGTGCTTACGTGCACTCTGTGAATCAATTCGGCAGCTCTGCGATAAACCTTCTTCTGCGTCCCTTGAAAATTTAAACTTCGAGACTCTTTGTTAACAACACTCGATACGCCTCTTCTCTCTCTCTCTCTCTCTATCTCGCCTCGTGTCACAGAACATCGAAGTCTGGTCACCATGAAGCTGGCGAGCACTAAAGATCATATCTTGTATGTACAAATGTATTTTACAGATTATGCACTGTCCAGAGTGTTTGCTAGCATTGTGGTTGCGGTTAATTGAGCATGCTACACGGGTCGCAGTAAGAAAGGGCGAGGCATGAAGAAAACAAAGCTCATGAGAACATAGATGCACGCGAAGCACTGTTGTGGATGAAGTATATCAGACCCACAGACAAGCATGAAAGACTTGAGGAACGCGAGGGGACTCCATTCGGGTAAACAACTTCTCGAGGTGCATCAGCTTGCGGCCGAGGTTTCTGCGCTCCGCATCAGTAAGATGAAAGGGTGGAATTGGGTAACAGATAGGTAAGAAAGAGAAGACCGGGCATCACTGGAGGTGAGGACATTGCAGCTGAGAGTGCCAGTGACTCTAATCTTGGACTATTGTAATAGGAGTGCCAGGGGGAACGCTAATTAAATCTCGGTCTCGATCACGAACACCGATAGCAAGAGCGACGATGAGCACAACCACGATAGCAACCAAGATTCCGAGTATGAAACCAATTAGGAAAGCACGCTTCTTTCGATCTCTCCACCAACCACGTGCATCGTAGAAGCAACAGCAAACAATAACGCTGACAACTAGGGCTATGATGAGACCAAGAAGCAAACCAATTAGAAAACCGAGCAAACCAGCGAGAAAGATTATGACAGGAGAATCTCGTTCATAATCGCGGCCACGTTGTACATCGCCCACTTCAACGTCGCGAACCTTTTCGGAAGATGGAGGCGGACTTGGTGGTACGGTTTGAGGTGATGCTGTAGTTTTCTTGGTGGGTGATTTAGAATGGTGTGAATGCTTGGCGCGAGTTGGCGAGGTTGGTCGATTCTTATGTTTGGAACTCTTTGGGCCGTCTCTTGCCATCCTGCACGCCTGCTCAAAGTGGTCGTTGGCGTTTACGAAGAGGACCTATGGTGGTTGACAACAGAATCGAAACGATGTGAACGATGTGCGACTAACAGAGGCGGTGGGAAGCAAGCGGACTGCGGAAGATGCTTGTTCGGTTGAGCGCTTATGAGCGCGACGTGAGGGCCTGGGGGTGGATGAACGTTGTTCTGCGATAAGTGAATGAATCATCAGCATCTGCCAGTGCTTTCCCGAGATAAGAGTTTCGGCCACATCACATGGCGCACTTACAGTACGACCTTACAACTCATGGTACGTGTAGCTTACAAGCAGCAGTGCATCGTACGGCCGCTGCATCTGCGTGATGCACGGCGCACTGCGCTGTCGCCGGGCGAAGTGATCGCGTTAGAGGCTCTACAGCGGCACAGCAGGAAGAGCGCAACCAACATTCAAAGCCCTGCTTATTAGCTTATGCGGCAAATAGACGAGAGCTCTCTCACTATTTTTCCAAACATGTATTTCACATAGGAGTCCAAGTCCAAATCTACCGTGCGGATTCTGAAGGTCGTTGCGACTGTTTTGTGGCTGCATTTGCTCGGAGAACGCTTGCGCTCTCAGGGTTCGGGCAACGCGCTCGATCCTGCAGCGTTAGCATGTCAGCTTCTTGCATTGCTTTCTCTTTTCAGTCGCTCTCACCATCATGCTTGTCCTTTCGTTTCTTCTTTTCCGGTACTGTACCTAAAACGTAGCATTCCTTGGTGGAGCACTAGGCGTACACTTGGAGCTGTGCCCAAGAAATGCTACAGTGAGCAAAAAAAGTCTAGTCTCGGACGAGAGAAAGCGCCCGTACCAGCCTTTCTAGCAGAATACCAGGATAAGACAAAGGAGAGAAAAGAAAAGGAATGGGCCCTTTCGACAACAAGCGCCGGGCCCTCTCTTCTTGCGATGACGAAATTGTGTCGTAGATTGCGTCAAGCGACTGATAACGAATTTGGGCTACAATCGTGCGTAGCATAACGTTAAGCATTCACAACGCACTGTAGAACCTCTGTGTCAGTTAAGCCTGAATTTCTCTTCAGGGGCATTCTCCGAAACGTTGATATTGATATACGTGCAGTGAGTGCAATGCGAGGCGTAGAACGAATATATCCCTGTCAATGTGAATCCTCATCAATACCGCTTGGAAGAAATCGATACGTGACATTCTACAACGCGGACAATTGCAATCTGCAAGCTTCTGAACGTAACTACCATCAAATACTTTCTGAATCCAGTTTTGAAATTGGGATTTCTTTAGGAGAGAAGGCTACCTCTAGACATAGAAATAGCCTTACTTCTGCCTCGTAATTGGGGGCAGATGACCATAAGGGAGAGAGAGAGAGAAATTGGGATAACAGAGCTCCATCTTACCAGGATTACTGAAGGCCTTACCTTCTTTAAGCCTGTTAGCGCTGATGTGCGCAATGTGGTTCGAGTGAACCTGGGAGCTGCCGGACGAACCCTTAGAAGGTTCTGTCTCAGCGCCTTTTATATGTTTTATTGTTTCCAATTTAGGAAACACTCTGCTAAGCTACTAAATAATTAAACTATTACATAGCACTATTTCTTGTCCGCTATAATATTAGCCAAGTAAGAGCTTGACACTCTCTCAGATTATCTCTGACAAAGCCAATAGGAGGAGTTGCTTTTGGAGATTCAACTGCGGTTCACACCGCTGTAGGCCTGATACTTCAGGCACACGGCAGTGCTATTACAGAGTTTCAAGCTCTCAACAAGGTTATTGGAGAAATGAAGAGAAAACACTGGGCAAAGTACAGGCAGCTTTGCAACACTTTCAGCGGATATCACAAAAACAACCACTTTCTGGAATCGTCGCGGAAAAGGACGCGGTTGATGTTGGGATGGCTATGGTTATGACCGCTGTAGACAGGGTGTCTGATGCGTTCCGAGGAGTTGTGACCGGAGTTAGAGTTGTCCAAGTTAATGGAAACCAACTGACCATAAAGTTTGAGGAGAGCAAACTTGGACGCCATGGGTACCAGGAACTTACCTCCCAAGAATTCCATAACTTGAAAGAAGCTACCAAAGCACCGTGGTGGAAGTTTTGGTAGACAAAATCCATAGGAGATGGGGGTGCTACATGATACTCACGGGATACAATAAACCCAACATGAGATGGGCGACAGTGCAGTCGCGGGCGGAGAAGCAAATGCGTGGACGTTTTGGCGACGGAGACATGAGGCGGTGCGATATGTGGGAGAGGTGCTCGACCTCATAGTCCCTGCTTTTGTCTTGATAATCCAAAGACAAGGCACATCTCCTCGTCCACGACACAGCGGCCATGACGGTAGAGAAGGCAGTGCCGGAGCTAGCCGCAGATGCGGAAGGGTGGCGACTGGGGGTTTCGATTGGAAACTTTCGAGATGTGTGCTCGAGGAGAGAGAGAGAATGTAAAAAGGTTGAGCTATCGATGCTCTGCTCTCTTTGTGACACAGGGCGTACAGTTGATATTTCAACCTCTCAACAGAGAAAGTAAGAGAATTTTCTTCTTCTTCTTCTTTAATGCAGTAAACATCCTCCAATTCCTAAGATGCAGTAAAACTATGCTTACAGAAAGTTTTCTCTCGTCAGAAAGGCCAACGATCTATGTGGGTGTTGTCTAATCAAGTCAGGAAGAGTGAGGTTTTGACGCTCAGCTGCTGGTGGGAGTGTTTCTCGACTTGTGGCGAAGAGCATGTTCAGCCATGGTTCGAGAATGGGAGGGAGGGGTGGGAGTACTGAGGATGTGATTGATGTGGGTGCTGTTGAAGAGGAGGAGGGAAAAGAGTTGTTAGCAGAAAGGGTTGTAGATTGAGAGCCTAAGAGTCTACTTTCTGAGCTCGTACCAAGCCATCTAATTGCCAGAAGCACGTTCTTCCAGCGTGTGAGACACTGCAGGAGTTCGAGGCACGCATTGGATGGTGCGCGCGCATGGCATCGAATGGAGAGGCGTCTCATAGTCAATGTCGATGGAATTGCATACTTATGTTGACTAGATCATCCAGTCGACAACATTTGGTCCATGGCAAGGGACAATACTTGCCAGTCAATATGCAATATGAAGATAACTCAAAGAAAACGCGCATAATGCGCACAGCGTTTTTACGGAAGGATCAAATGTGTAGCCCGCAAGCTTCTTACCACATACTTGAGAACGAACGATTAAAATGAACACAAAGAAAGAAAGAAACGACATGTGATTGTTAGGGGGTGATGGGAGGGAAAGAAACGGACATACAGAGAGAGAGGGGAGCGGGAAGTAGGGCTGTGTTGGTTGCCGTGTTATATACGCCAGTGTCGTTCGTCGGCGGCAGGGTTGTCGCGAAGACACGCCATAGCGTATTGTCCCTTGCCATGGACCAAATGTTATCGACTGGATGATCTAGTCAACATAAGTATGCAATTCCATCGACGTTGACTATGAGACGCCTCTCCATTTGATGCCATGCGCGCAATGCGGCGCGAGACAGTGTCTCTTCGCGCGAGACGCGTCTTGCAGTGTAACGCAATAAGTGTCTTTCAATATCGCCGGTGTCTTGCTCTGGCTCGGTCGTGTGTGACGCTCGGCTACAGCAACGACAGACTGCTCCGCTCGGTATCCTTTCTCCGCGCTTCTTCATGGCGTTGGTAACAGTAGTAATGTAGGATTATTGTCCAAAAAGAACCGTGCTGCACGGTGCACTACGGTTCTCACAGATAACTGCGTGACCAAAGCTTACACCAATAAACTATAGCGACGTAGCTGCCCATATCTGGTAGCCGCCAAAACGACTTTCATACCCTGCAGTAGAAAGTTTCAAATTTAGAGTTCACTTTTTGAAAGGTTTAATTCAAATCCATCTCAAAGCTTACAATGTAAGCCACTTCTGGAGGAATAACTTAGCAACGTACGACTACGTCATAACAAATTGTCGATCTTACTAAGAAACAAGAACCAAATTGTTACAAAGAAACCAATAAATTCCACGGATCTCAACAAACCATAGACTCATTCGTTTCGTTATTTCAAACTTTGCAAACCCTGCAGTATACGGCAAATAACTACATTGAAAGTACTCATAACCAAGTTTCTACTGCTTTTAATTCAATATGAGCGTAACACACTATCAAACAGTGTGACTAAATACAGCCTGATCATGACTCGTAGAGATTGTAACAGAGGCCCACAAATCCAAACTCTCTCATAATTCGTATCAATGCCACTCTGGTCATATCACAAGCTGGCTTCTACAGCTTGTCTTCTGGTTATGTTGTGAGCCATCAACAGACTACCTAGCTCTTTTCAAAGTCTGACGATGACTGGCGAGATTAGTGGCAAAAACTAAAAAATGCTAGCTTGCCCGGCACTTTTGCACCTCTGCCACTTTGGGCAGAGAACAAGATGGCTTTCCCAAGGAATGCTATTGTAGGTGTGTGAGCCATCGCCAGCCTGCCAAGCTCGTCCGGCAGTGTGGCGATGGCTCCCGAGGTTAGAGGCATAATTGTAAAAGTGGTGGCTTGTCCAGCACTTTTGCACCTCTTCACTTTTGGGCAGAGCACGGGCTGGCTTGCCCAGCTCGTGCTCGGATATATTTGTGAGCCATCGCCAGACTGCCCGGCTCGTCCAGCAGCCTGGCGATGGTTCACGGGGTTAGTGGTAAAGGTGCAAAATTGCTGGCTCGCCCAGCACTTTTGCACCTCTGCCTCTTTGGGCAGAGCACGGGCTGGCTTGCCCAGATCGTGCTCTGGTAGGTGTGTGAGCCATCGCCAGACTGCCCGGCTCGTCCGGCAGTGTGGCGATGGCTCTCGGGGTTAGTGGTAAAGGTGTAGAGTGCTGGCTCGCCCAGCACTTTTGCACCTCTGCCTCTTTAGGCAGAGGTGCAAAAGTGCTGGGCGAGCCAGTGGGCAAGCCAGCCCAGCTCGTGCTCTGGTAGGTGTGTGAGCCATCGCCAGACTGCCCGGCTTGTCCAGCAGCCTGGCGATGGTTCACGGGGTTAGTGGTAAAGGTGCAAAATTGCTGGCTCGCCCAGCACTTTTGCACCTCTGCCTCTTTGGGCAGAGCACGGGCTGGCTTGCCCAGATCGTGCTCTGGTAGGTGTGTGAGCCATCGCCAGACTGCCCGGCTCGTCCGGCAGTGTGGCGATGGCTCTCGGGGTTATTGGCAAAGGAGCACGAGATGGCTTCCCCACCTCATGCTCTGATTTGTGTGTGAATCTGAGCATTGGGTTTGGCCCAATTAAGAATGTCTTCATGGCGGTTGGCAGTGTGCATTAATGGATTTGAACATTTCGAACGATTGGGTTTCTCATTTCCATATGTGTGAGTCAATGATTGCTCCTAGAAGTAGATGATGCTGAAGGATGTGGACGAAAATGAACTCTCTGCAAACAAACGTGTTACTCAGAGGTCCTAATCTTTTACACCTTAGAATAATGTTCATATGTAATGTCTAAAGAAACTATGAAGATTACGACGAAGGTTGAGACTTACTATGGTGAGCCTCGTTTTCTACGGTCAATGTTTTTGCATGCTGCAGAAAATCTTCAACAGATGCGAATCTGGGCAGATCAGGCGGGGCACAATCGTTGTAGGCTGCGCAATAGTTGTGATAAGCGTTCGGACCAGACATTTGTATAAGCTGCATAACCATCTCATCGCGTAAACCCAAGGAGCGATATAATTGAACACAGCCGCGTTTCATGGAGTGTCCCGAGTACGACGGAATGTCGCAATCTCCAACACCGATTTGACGCAATCTTTGACGAAGAACATTCGTAAAGCTTTTGACATGCCAGGGCTTTGCTTGATTCAGCATAAAAAGGTCGGTATTGGCACGAATATCACAGAACAAATACCCCTTAGAGGCCCCACGCAAAGCGAGCCAAGAAAAAAGAGCAAGAAACGGATCCAAAAGTACGGAGAGCCCAATAGCGCTATGACCATCCCACTCACGTAGTACATAGTCTCTTTCAACTGTTGAGTTTTTGATAGATTCACGCATTGCCAATCGAACACCACCCGATCCCACACTTACGTTTTCTACCTTCAATTTGGTAACTTCATCGTACCGCAGTCCGAGATGAATTCCAAGAACTAACACAGCATGTAATGCCACATCTTGTGGACTGGGAATGCGATCGCTTCCGTACCAGAATTGTTCTGCAATATCACATATATTCTCGACAGTGAGTGGTCGAGCTCTATGGCTAAAGGTACCGTTTCGTGCTAAGTGCACACGATGAGCTTTACGCAGCCGTTCGATATCTGGATTATTGATTAGCGGGTTTCCTTGTGCTTCACCGTTCTTATCAACATACCACGACTGATGATGACCATGCTTCGAGTAAACGAGTCTTAACCCTTGAACAAGTGCTCCCATCGTATTGTTCTTTAGGGCTTCTTTCGTACCAAATCCACAATAGTCGGCCAAAAGATTCAGTACCAGCTCAGAACTGTTGCGTGTCACCTTTTGTGGGTCGGGAGCATTCTTCATAATTACGTACTTCTCTAGCACCTTTTCAGCTAGAGCAATGTTTGCTTACGTAGCATCGCTATGGGCAGATGTAATCAAGTCGTGTCTGCTTCTCAAAGCAGACCCAGAGGCTTGCACCATGGGAACGCGTCGCCCTCTACCTTTGCGGATCACAGGTTGGATACCTTCATTTGAATCTTTCCCAGTAGCTTGATCATCTTTGTTTTCCTTCCTGCTGCCCATTTGAGACGAATGAAAATGAGTGAGATATTGCTTGACTTCATCCACAATAGGGAGAGAGCCTGCGATTTCCCCATACTAATGCGAAGGAAAGCAACATCAAAACGATATTCAAAAGTCAAAACCTACATATTTGTCTGTTTATTTAGTATCTTTATCGCAACTGTCGTCTTGTTTCCCTCCAAAACTAAAATCAAGCTCCGGGTCTTTCTCTGACAGGAAGTGCACTGAACGTTTGCCCTTCCAGCAGATCCAGATTCATGGGATTTTGCTTCTATTGTCTCGACTTTCAGATCTACAATGGAACGTCATGGCTACGTTCCAGCTATTCAGGGTGGTGGAACTGGAATAGGATTCAAGCCGCCACGCCAGATCTGGGATTACGAGCATGCTGTGTTTTCCAAACTAAGGTCCCAGATTATGGCGTCGTTTAACAAAGACGCGAACTGCGGTACTGATCAGATCGATAAAGACAGATTCTTTGTGTGGAGAAGAGAGACGGAGCATCGCTTCAAGACGTTGGAAAGGCGAAGACAGATCGTGAGTGAGCAGTGTTATCATCCAGAGAGATTGAATCGTAGCACGCCAAAAAAATGTATTCCAGAATCATACGTGAGGCGTGATTACCATGTAGGTAACCAATACGCAGATCGTCATATGCCGATTCAAACCTCTCAAACTGTTTTCGATATGGGCCAGGATTTTGTTCGTGAAACACACGTTTCTTCACCAGATACAGAGTGCGTCGGCGCCTCTGTTGCAACTATCAAATTCATTCCAAATCTACCGCCTACATTGGAAGAAGTGGTAGGATTATGGCGATATGGAGATAAAACGATGAACTTTAAGCCCGTTAGATTGTTTTTAAGGGCTTCTACGCGACGAACAATCGTCAGAAACTACACGGATAAACATTGGAATCGAAGCGGTCAGAAATCAGCGTTCTACAGGTTCAAGGATATAGTACAGTTCGTTTCAGAACATGGACCACTTTTCCTAAAGATTGAGACGGAGGGACGGGATGTAGACTGGGATTATGGAATTTCAAATGTTAAGAAACTCACATTGTTCTCGAAACCGAGAGTTTCCATGAGCGCCTTACTACGACTTGTCCGGGAGGAAGACAAGTCGCAAAGTATTCGACAGTTGTGTAACTCTCGCTCCAAGTAAAATGTTCGAACGTAAGGTCCTTTTCAAGAGTCGTTGGCCAATTGCTCTCCCGTTCATATGATAAGATGAACGTAAACCGGCAGCGCCACCCTGATCCTGATGAGGCAGCGAGAATTACTTCTTCTCTGCATTCATTGAAGCAACTGTCAGACTGCCAACCAGTGCAGTCTGGTGATGGCTCACAAGCTAGACAAGCCAGCCCGTGCTCTGCCCAAAGTGGCAGAGAGGCAAAAGTGCCGGGCGAGCCAGCACTTTTGCACCTTTGCCACTAACCCCGCGCGCCATCGCCAGACTGCTGGACGAGCCGGGCAGTCTGGCGATGGCTCACACACCTACCAGAGCACGAGCTGGGCAAGCCAGCCCGTGCTCTGCCCAAAGAGGCAGAGGTGCAAAAGTGCTGGGCGAGCCAGCACTTTTGCACCTTTACCACTAACCCCGTGAACCATCGCCAGGCTGCTGGACGAGCCGGGCAGTCTGGCGATGGCTCACAAATATATCCGAGCACGAGCTGGGCAAGCCAGCCCGTGCTCTGCCCAAAGAGGCAGAGGTGCAAAAGTGCTGGGCGAGCCAGCACTTTTGCACCTTTACCACTAACTCCGTAAACCATCGCCAGGCTGCCGGACGAGCCGGGCAGTCTGACGATGGCTCACACTCATTTCGGAGGACAAGCTGGTCGAGCCAGCTTGTGCTCTGAACCGAGTGGCGATGACACTTAAATGCTGGGTGACCTTGTAGTTTAGAACCTAGGTCATGACCTAACGTCTCATGCCATTTATGAACTGCTGATATATGGACATGCGGGGCCATCATTTTGAACAGTTTGTCAAACACACATCTGTAGCAGATTAAATAAATTGGTGACCCACGCATGGTTCGACATCTGAAAGCTTAAGAGTTCAAGATAGTGCCCAGATCGGAAGCATATTCTTTCAAGGGGCATTGCGCGCATCCGCGTTCGGTAAGCGACCATTTGCCGCAATGAACGCTAGCGCAGGTTCTAGTACGCCGCGTTTGAGTCATCCAAGATGTTGTGCGATATGCCTTGAAGATTTGGAAGGCTTCGTGGAGGTAACGAACTGTTCTCACGTGTTTCACAGCTCTTGCATCTCCAATTGGATCAGCATTAACGAACGAAACGTAACCAGCCTTCCAGATGTTTCTAATCTTTCAGAAGAAGACCAAATTTTTGAAATCGCTGAGCATCAGCGTTTGAACGCAAAAAAGCAAAGTGATAAATGTCCGAGCTGCAGAAAGGCTTTAAAGAAGAAAGAGTTCACGTTTTACGTTGATTACGAAAACAACTACAAGAAAATGGATACCGATGGGAAATCGGAGGTGGAGAAAAAGAGAATTGCGAAGAGGTTGAAGAAAAATAAGAAGCGTTTAGAAGCAAGGCAACGACAGAGAGCCAAACAGATTTGCCTGGGGCAAGCTCCTACAGCTGAAGAATTGGCTAGGGAATTGCGAGGCGACGGTGGCCTACAAAACAACAACACGCTTTAGGCAGCAGCGATGCCATGCACTCCAGGTTTTGTAGGCGGCAACGACGGCCAAAGAGGTTTTGGAGTTGCTAAGCAATAACGAGTTCGGTAGCGTGATCATAACGTTACTGAGCCATGGCAGATATTTGTTGCTCCACCAGTTAACTCCAGTAAAGAACCAAACGCTTTCCACTTATCTTGGCGGCGGCAGAGGCGATCGGCGCGACAGCGGGAACGGTGGGGCGCTGAGGGGTGATCGGAGAGTCGGGTGTGAGAGCGGTTGGGCCCGCTTCTTTGCCAATCAACGTAACAGTGTCGACTGTGCCACAGCGGTAGTAGCCCTGACCGGACGCGATTCGGTACAGCGGGCGGCGAATGCGAAAGATGACGTTCTGCTCGCCCTCAAACACGGTGGTCTTGAACGGGCGGCGCGTGCGCAGCACGTCTCTGGTGACGATGCTCTCCTACGAGCCCTCCTGTTTGCGCGCGAACGCACACACACACGGTTAGCACGACGGACAGACACTGCTGAGAACAAGCAACTGCAACATACCTTCGCGATGTAGCCCACGACGTGGCCGCGCGGCACGGCGCGGATAGAGTACTTGTCGGCCTGCTCAAAGCCGAGCAGAATGTTGCCTCACTCGTACTAGCCCGTGACGACGAGCGCCAGCGGCGACAGCACGAGCTGCGCGCCAGGCGGCGCGCAGCGCGCGCGGCTTGGACAGCGGCGGCGCGTCAGTGGCGTCGCACAGCGCGCACGCTCGGCACGGCGCGGCGACGCGCGGGGCTGCGCGCGCGGTGAGGCGAGCGGCGGCGCTCAGTCGGCGCGATGCGGCGCGCGAGAGCGAGGCGATTCAGCGCCATGACGCGTACAGGTGGCGGCTGCGGCGGGAAAGCGCGGCGGACATGCGGGCGGGGCGGACGTGGCGCGGTCCGGGCGCTCGGCGGGTGACGATAGCAGCGGTGGCGCGTCAGGGGCGTCGCACAGCGTGCGCGCTTGTCGCGGCGCGGCGACGCGCAAGGCTGCGCGCGCGGTGGGGCGAGCGGCGGCTCCCAGTCGGCGCGATGCGGCGCGCAAGAGCGAGGTGAGACAGCGCCATGACACGTACAGGTGGCCACTGCGGCGGGGAAGCCCGGCGGACATGCGGGCGGGGTGAACGTGGCGCGGTCCGGGCGCTCGGCCGGTGAAGATAGTGAGCTTGGCGCGTGGCGCCGCTGTTGTTGAACGGCGATTCGCGATGGTCGCGGGCGCTTGCGTCGAAGCTGCGCTCGTTATCATCGCGAAGATTACAGTCCGTCGTCGTCGGGGGAGCGGCTCAGCATTGGAACCGAGCATGCGCTTGAGGGCGCCCTTGATGCCAGAGACTGGTGGGGTAGTGAGCGCGGGCGCCGCAAGGGGCGCAGTAGAAAGGCTTTGACGTGATGCAGTCGACGCGCGAACGCGATCGGCAGCGCGCGCTGCGGAGAGGCGTTGGGGTGCTGAATGAAAAAACGGCGGCGCCGTTGCGAATGTGCCGACTGTAGTAGCGAGAAGCATTTGCTGCGGCACTGAGAGCCCTTTGCTGGCCTTCGAGATTTTCACGAATTCTCGCAAAATCTCGCTGTCCAGGCGTGATTGAAATCGTTTTTGCACGGACTACGTCTGTGTTCTGCAAAGTGGAATATAGTCTGTTCGCTTTGGAAACTAAGCTAGTTTTGGGGCTATTTGGGGCGCGCGAGGGGGTAGCAGAGGCTGGCACTCAAAAAATTAAGAAATTTTGGAATATTAAATTCCATTTCGCGCAGTTTAGTGCTTGGGTCCCCTAGTTTTTGTAGAGGTTCTACTTCGCCGCACCACCCCATTCACTCTTTTCCGCGACCCTCTCTCAAAACTGCACTCGTGCTAGTTTGCGTTTCCATTTTCTCCCATGTTGCAATGCCAATCGCAACTCATCCCACCTCAATCATCCCATCACTTCTTCCCAGTCCACACCACCCCCGCTATTTACCCATTTCTCGCCCATCACGCGTTCATTTTGTAGAAGTCAGGTGCACAACTCTCCCCCTTCTCGTATACCCGCCTCGCCCCAAAACGGCTTCAAATCCCTCCCATCCTTCTCTCCTCCTGTCCCCTCAGAATCCCCTTCGCAGTCCGCGCTACCTCCGCCGCACTCCTAAACCCAGTCACCACCGGAGCTCCCACTCCCTCCCGCGGCACCTCCTCCACCACCTTCTTCATCTCCTTACGCCTCTTCTTCAGACGGCTCTTCCCATCCCCAACCCCACCACCCTTTGTCTTCGGTGTCACAGGAGACCCCTTCTGCACCGCCACCCTTCCCACACTTCCCTTCTCCGTCTTTCCCTCCACACCTCCTTTCACCCTCTCCTCTTCCACCAATCTTTGCCTCTTGCACAGCTCCTTCACCTCCTTCTCCAGCACGTCCAACCTCTCGTTCAGAACCCTATTCTCCTCCCGCAACTCTCCAACCTCCCTTCCCGCACACTCCACTATCCCATACACATGATTTCTCATCTCCACTCCCAATACCGACAATGAATTCCGCAGGCTCGAAATCGCCTCAACCGAAACACCACTACCACCCCCACTCAGCACCACACCGCCCATTTCCGTTACAATCTCCACAATTCCATCGTCCAGTTGCTCCTTCATCACCAACCCCAACATCCCCACCCTCGCCTTCATCTCCCCCACAAACCGCATCTCCCTGTCACCCTCTCCGCTCCCACTCTCTATCTGGTCTCCAACCTCTAACTGACTCAGATGCACCGCACCCCTTCTCTCCATTGCGACCCCCTCCACCTCCAATTTTACCCCCTTCTCCACCTCATCACCATCCCCTCTCCTCGCCTCACACTTCCTTCCTTCATCAGCCACTTCCTTCTTCTGCGACATGCGACCAGACGCCGTAATCACGTCCTCTTCCCGCTTTGGTGACGGCGTCTGCGGTACCTCCTTCCCCTCCAACAGCACCCACAGCTCCTCATCCTTCACGTATCCGTTCGACATCTTCAGAAAAAGAAGTAGTAGTTGGATCGAAGTTTCCGCTGCGATACAGTGCAATCGAGCTAAACTGTGCTGTCCACCCCCACTGTCCAACCACACGGGCTATATCCAGCACCATGATTGTCCCTGTTTCCCTCATCCCATTTCCCGCCAAAACATCTACTGTACACCTCCGCACCTTCCACTATTTAAGCGCCATCTCTCTGTCCCCTCTTCACATAGTCCCCACCCACCTCGCCTCGACCGGCGATATTTTTCTCTTCCACCATAACCCCACTCGATGGTTATAGCAAAACAGGAAGATATTGCCAGTGGAGGCAAGCTAGGGACTAGTGATTGTACTTAGAGTTGCTCACCCTCTGTCGACTGGGGGCATGTTCTTCTTCCGTCACATCCTTTGTGGGTTGTGACAAAAAAAGAATATGTCACCACTCGACACCGGATGGGTAACAATGATAGCACGTAGAGTAGTTCATCCTCCCTCTCAGCGTCCACTGGGGATATATTTATGTTCTCTCACATCCTTTCCCGGTTGTGATACAAGAGAAATACATCTCCAATGGAGACGGAGAATTTAGTTGTGATAACACGTAAAGGTAACAATGTAATAAACAATAAATTTATGCTACTATCTCTAACCAACCTTTCGAAAACCAGCTATGACATGAGCTGGGTTACTCGAGCCAAAGATGGCAGATCCTGCAACTGAAATGTTTGCACCGGCCTTCACTACTGCTTTCACAGTACTCAGTCCAATACCTCCATCCACCTGTATCCCTATTCTTGGGTACAACTCCCTTGCATCTCGCACCTTATCAAGAACACCCTCCATAAACGCCTGTCCTCCAAACCCTGGCTCCACCGTCATCAACAATAACATGTCTACAACTCCTTCGTTCATAAGTGCTTCTACGACCTTTATAGACGTATTCGGGCGCAATCCAACTCCATCCTTTTAATTATGGCAATCTGATTGAAGCTATAAAACCCGTTCACCTCATTTATGAAGCCAAAATGGCTCCTTTCATCCTGTATTCAAGCTCCCCGTAACTCGTACTTTACAACTACTTTACAACTCAGGTTCGAAATCAGTTTCATTCATTGCACACTTTCTACTCTTCCACCTACCTTTCATAAAACATCATCACACTTTGTGGCTTGTCGTCTCATACAAGCCCTATCATTCATTCAGTACAATCACATATCATACATTTCGCTCACTTTCACAAAGTGAACCATGTTCCCGTTCTGCGCTTCCCAACCGTTTGTACTTACGTATCACTCTTTACCCCAGCAGTTCTCCGCCCCATCTTCCCTTTTTATCGTCACACAAAAACAATCGAACACTTGCAATGAACTCCGAGTCCGACATGCCTCCGACTCCGCCTCCGAGTCCCAGATACTCTGACGTCCCTCAGGCTTCATCTCCCGCCCGAAGGACGCGATCCGTTATTGTTGGAAGGGGGCGTATAGGTACCATGCTGGCAAACGAAGAAGATACGGTCATTTCCGCACACGAATTCTGCAGCATGGCTGCTACCTCTCATCTTTCTGATGTACCGATACTAGTTTGTGGAAGAACGAACACCCTGGAGACCGTAATTCAGGCTTGCCCTTATTCGCTCAGAGAGAATCTCGTTTTCTTCCAGAATGGAGACATCATACCATTGCTTTCGAAGCTCGGTGTGGACAAATGTTCAAAAGTTGTCCTATACGTTGGTGTCCCCTCAAGAAACGCAGCTCCGCAGGATGGTGTCACTCCTCAAAGTCCGGATGGTCTCACTGTCGCAACAGGAAAGTGGGCCTCCAACGTTGCAGACAGGTTTAGGTCTATGGGTCTCACTTGCGGGGTTGTCGACGAAGACACATTTCTCGTAAGCTATTATGAGAAGCTCGTGTGGCTATCAGCGTTCAACATCGTCGGGGCCTCAAGAGGTTTCATTCCTATGGACGTAGTCGCTACGGAGTGCAGTACGGTTGTGCTCACAATAATGAAAGAGCTGTTGAAGATAGTTTCGCTTAAGACAGGTACTACTTTCAACCTGGAAGAGACCGTTGGGCGACTTCTTGCATATGGAAAAACTCTCGTTGGCTTCCCTACTTCTTTCTCCGACTTTCAGTTTAGGAACGCGTACTTCTACGACTTTTCCCGCCAAGAAAGAAACATCGTAGGCGGTGACCCCGCTCCTTTTCATACAAACTACGTCAACGTTGTTAAGGAAAAGTTATCCCCCTCCCCATTCCCCCAGCTTTGAGGTTAGAACACATGACTTTTCGGTGTTGTAAACCTTTTAGAGATAGTTAAACATAAAAGTTACTTTATCGAAATGACCTGTTCCTATTACATTACTTATATTGTTCGTCCTTCTGTGGTTCAAATATGCCCCTTTAAATCCTACATCCCTTATCACTAATACTTCGCTAAGATTTTGCTAGATAGAAAATGGTCATTCCATATCATTAAAGTGCACGATACTAGTAACGAAACAAGTACAAGAATTGTGATATTTCTGAAGAACTAAGCGTTTGCATTACTTGGGGCACCCGTATAAAGTAAGGTAAACCTTTTATGGGTTTCAACCCGTAATGGAGGTTGTTTTACTCTTCTTGATTTCTAAGCTCATGTTAAAGATATTTACAGTTTTCTTTACCCACTTGAACCCGTACATATAATTTATGACTAAATCATCCTTTCTTTACTTCAAATCGATGCAAAAGCTTCTCCTCCTAGTAACGTTTTAAAACAGTACTACAATACCCGTATATGGTCGTTCTTAGACTCTTTGTATACTACGAAACACCTTGTGAACATCAATCACATCCTTCTCATTCGTATACCCATACCCATTTGCAAAACGAACCCTTTCGAAAGCTTTCAAAACATGTATAACTCAGAAGTTAGAGCCCAAGAAGTAACTCCTCAGCAGCTGGCTAACGAAATATTCGAAAATGGCTACGCCGTGATTAGTGATGTTGACGGTACTCTGAAAAGAGCTGGGGAGAATATTCCTGCCGAAACAGTCAAATGCATGAAGTACATCAACGCACGCGTTGGTTTCGGAATTGCTACTGGGCGAGATATAGAGGATGCCGAGAGTTTCATGGAGCACCTGGGTGGCTACACTTTTGGCATCTCTGGAAACCAAGGCGCACGGGTGAGATTATCCAATGGTACCGAAATTGATCAGGACCTTGACAGGGAAGGTTACGAAAGATGTGCAGCCGAACTTGAGAGACTTGCACTCTCCTTAAATGAATCGCACGGACTTCACGAAGAGCGTCAACAAGCAGTGGTGAGCACTAGAAAAGACAGTGGACTCCCTAACTTCACGTACAATGGACTGTCGAAGTGGAAAACAGAAGTTAACTCCGGTATTTCAAAAGTGTTGACATCCTTTCCGAACCTGGTTGCGTACCCTCAAGATGAAAACTGTGACATAGGGGACATTCGTTTCACGAAAAATAGTGGGGCGCTAGCCTTGGTTGAAAACGACCCCCAGTTCGACACACATTTAATCGTTGCTTTCGGGAATGCTTCCAATGATGGCCCTCTATATGAAATGGCAACCCTGGCAGTTCATGTGAAGGGAGAAGACCATCCAGCAGCGGTAACATATCTTGTTGATGGGTGGAGGACGTGCATGAGACCATCAAAAGGGTGGCAGAACTGTACGGGTACAGAAAATGCAAGTGTCAATGGTTTAGAAATGCTCTTGGAATTTGTTTCCAGTGCTACGATGCCTGTAATACTTAGCTATGATATGAGATCTCAGTAATAAAAGTGTCGTATATATCTCAATACCCTTCTATGATTCATGGTGGTTTTTATCGTGCTGCTTTTCCTCGTAGCCGTACAACAGAGCCACCTACATAATTGTCGAATGTACATCCTCCACGCTTTCGAACAGGTTGTGTACTCCACGCGGGATACAATCTTCTTTGACGTGAACGCCGTACACGCCTATCTCATGCAAAGGCCCGTCGCTCAAAGCACTTCCGAACGTCACGACGTCATCCGTATCAATAAATCTCGGTTCATTATCCACAAGATTTTCTCCTCCGCTTCCTTTTGTGTATCGCGTGTCCACAATTTCGCAACTTTTATCGCCGGGATAGATAACAAACGCATCCATCTTCTGCAACAGGTCCCCAATAGCAGAATCCACTTCTTCTTTCCACTGCTACAGTTTGTTGTACACGAAATTGGGAAGGCCACTATCACTTCTGGTCTCCACGAACCCCTTGTCATCATCATTCACAATACCATGCCTCCTATTCAAATCCCTTGCCACGAACAGTAGTCCGTCAACAGTGTGGTCAAGGGTGTGATCATTGAATGCACCCTTAATTTCCCTCTCGTCAGAGAAACGCAGGAAAGCTCCATGATTCGCCGAGACACCAAACTTATAGTCTCCGAGTCCTTCCATTTTCCCCTCCACGTCGCCCACATCACCCCCTGTGACAAGTCCGAAACCAACACGTTCGTCAATGAACTTCATACACTTCACAACTTCTTCTGGAATTGACTCTCCTTCTCTTCTCAACGTTCCATCAACGGAACTTAATATACCGTAACCATTGGCATATATGAACTTAGACAAGGTATTTGGTGAAATTTCCGCCAAGTCTCTCTGTTCCTCTGCCATTTTTCCTGATACAGTCACCATACTGCCACAAGTACCGCATAGACAGGACCTGCATATACTTCTCTTAAAAGCAACCTTAAGTGCAGTTTCAGAAGTGTTAGGACGCTACATGTTCAATTGCGAATTGAATGGTGCCACCAATGATGTTAACGATACCGAGCATTTGGCATGTTGCAATTAGACGCAACTGGACCAAAGACGTTTGACATGTGTTCAATTACCAGCCTGCCGCACCTTTTCTATGTTCATATGTATAGCCTTGTAATAGTATACTACTCTTAATACTCGCAAGACACACATAATTTACTAATCATCTCATTCTCATCCACTTCGAGGCGCTCGCAGCCTCATTATTGGCAAATCGTCATCACTACTACTCTCGAGCACTTCGGTTCACCGGCGTCCGCTTCCACACCAATCTCCACGACCACTTGGTCTTCGTCCATGTCAACCGCCCCACCCTCCTTATCGGACAACAGTTCATCCTCCGCCTCCTCCTCCTCGTCACCATTGACAAACGTGGGTCGGAAATCCCGCACCCGATGAACAGCATCAGGTAGTGCGTAGCCCTCTGGTACCATGTACATGTGGTATCTAACCAACAAATCCATAGACTCGGGCCTATCCACCTTGTCCTTCCCACTTGCTCCAGCATGTGTCACATCACCACGGCCCACGAATACAGAGTACGGTGGGATGATTATCTTCTTCGCTGGATACACCTCCGACATCACTCGCAACTGTTGGTTGTTCATCCCCACCAGTTGATGGCTTCCAGCGCTCACCCAGAGAGGAAAGCCCTCTTTCCCAGAGGCCATTACAAAGTATCCGGGGTTGCCAGTATTCATTGTTTCCTTCGTAACCAGACCACTGAAGTCGGTGTGCAGCGTCTGGCGCTTGCACTTTCTCGTCGTCCCCAGAAATCGACCACCAGTTTTCGGAGTGTACATCTTCACAGCTTCCCTTTCATTGTCCCATAGTCCCAAAGCCGCAGCAATTGTACCCATTCGAACATCAAGTAAAGCACGCGACCTTACAACCCACCTGAGCTCCTCATTATCCTCCGGCTTCTCCACCGTACCCCAACGTGTCGACATCACTCTCCCCTCAAATGGTCCATCGCTACCGTCCTTCCATCCTTCATCATCGTTGATTATTTGAACAAACGACTTCTGTTCCTCTCCTTTCCGTATATCCGGCATCGCTCCATACTCATTCTCGAAGAAGTCCACCAACTTCCCCGACACATCTCCGAACTCCCGAACTTCTTCCAACTCCTCCCATTTAGGGACACCATTATCCGTCGCAAAGCCATCAAGCACGCAATATCCATTCTGCCTTAGCTCAGCTTGCATTCGGGCGAAGAACATTTGCCCAAATTCGTCATGCTCCTTCGCAGCAACCCACAGCACCTCTTCATCATCCATACCTGTCGGTCGAGTACGAGGATACTGCATACCAAATGTCTCCGCCCGTAGGCGATGTTCAGCCCTTGCAGCGTGCCAAAAGACAAGATGGTGTACATCTCTGAGATTCGAGACACTTAGCAGCTCCGACCTATGTCCCTTCGGCAAGTGAATGACTCTGAGCCAGGGTCCTTGTGCTCAATTACGTTCTTCCCTTGCCATTCCTGCGGTCTCAGCCTGGCATACCCGCACCATGATGGGTTCAGTGGGCCATCATATGGGTCACCTCGAACAAGTCCGTGCTCCTCAGATTCCGGAAGAGCTGTAGGTAACTCGTCATCAAATGACCCCCCACCTGTCTCTTGCTGATCGTCTGGCGCAGCATCTTTCTCGACGGTGACAACCCGTGGAACTGTCACAGAAAGAAGCTCTTCGTCATCCACAAATGCAGAACTGCCTGCGTTCTCTGCATTCGCTCCCTCTCCCAATGCCACGAACTGAACCTTCATCGACCTTCCTCTCAGCACATGTTCATTTAGTTGAGACATCAGGTCATCCGGTGTCATGCTGTTCAGAGTAGATCTCATCTGTTGTGTGAAAGTCTTTCTCCGTTTCTTCCTCGGCGGAGCCCGCTGTTCTTCTTCAGAGCTATCCAGAACTTCTATGGCACCTCGATTTCGGCCGTGTTCGATTTCCCTATAACTCACCTGCGCCCGTTCTCGTGCACTTCTTCGCGGCTCCCCTTCTTCACTGTCAGATGTTGCAGCAGCAGCAGCGGGAGTCCTCCTCTTTGTCACGGACTGCTTCACTGGTGCAGGGGGCGGAATTACCTTGAGCATCGTCCGCAATCGATTCTGAACGGAAGTCGTGGCAGTTCTAATTGAGTTCGTCCTGCTCCGAACACGCGGCAAAGTGTTGAAGTTCACAACTTGTCCCAAAAGGAACTGATACACAGCTGCGTTGTTGTCTGGGTCTTCAACGTCATCTTCATTCGATGGAGTAGAAAGACTGACTTCGCGTTTCAGGAACACTTCCATGGACTCTTCCTCGTTCAGTTCATTCCTCACTGCTCTAGCCGCGCGGAACAGAGACACTGCTCTATCATAAAAGAAACCTCGAACCTCCTCAAAGCTTTTCCATTGCTTTGTCTTCGTCGACTTGCCCTTCAATAGAAACATCTGAAGACAATCAAGAATGAAGGAAAACTCCTCGGCATCCAAAACATATAGCGGAGTATGGGACAGATGTGTGAGACCTATGTCACTCACAGTCTCACATATATCCTCGAAATGGGCCAGCATTCCCTCACGAGACATGAGTTGCAGGGCGACATTGGCATATCTCAGGTACTGACGCTCTTGCACAGTCCCAATCAGTTGGCTCTCCTTCAACACTTCTGTCACTTCTGCAGGATCCACGTCTGCCGGCGTCACCCCCTCAACATCTTCAATTAGAATGGCGACCACACTAACTATAGAGTGTATCTTGTCTGCAAACATCATCCTTCGCATGGTACTCGTCGACTCATTGAGGTACGAAGCAACACATAACAATTCCTTCATCCCAATGGGCCTCCCATCTCTTCGTATCAGCAGATTGCAACGCCAAAACTTGGCTAATCGCTTCCACTTCGGTGCACCAGTCCCTGCCAAATATTGTATAGCTTTCAGACGATGCAAACCATCTACAATGAAGCACTTCTTCGTTAGGCGTCCCTTGTCAGTATCCCTCTCTCCCGTAGTAGCATCTTGTAAGGCCACCACTGGAGAACCCATCGACTGCAATATCCCCCGCTCCTCCATACTCTTCACAAGGGCTTCAACGTGGCGTTTACTTACTCCACGGAGTAAATTGGGCGGAGTGTCCACCAGAGTGATGTCAACAGTAACAACAACCATCCGATACTGATTGAGGTTCACCTTTGGTACCTTCTGACGAATTCGTCTGTACGTCTTGCTCCGAGTAGGTGTCCCTTGTGTTCCAGACCGCTCGCCAGAAACACTTGAACGTGCCATTCTTGCGGACAGAAGCACAACGTCATCGTCCTGCTGCTCCGCAGTTTCTGGTGCAGTTTGGGGTACAGATGGACCAGCTCCTTGCGCGGATTGCGCATCCGCGTCTGGAAGGGGACCTTTCATGATCTCATCTTCCTCCTCTTGCACAGCCGTCCCCTGCTGAACCGTCTGTTTCGACGCAGAAGTTCCCCTTGTGTCGACGGTCTGATTCATCGCAGGAGAAGCCCTTTTCGACGCAGTGGGCTTCGTAGCGGAGGTAGACTTTGTTTGACCTGTCCGCTTCGTAGCTGGGGATGCTCTCGTCTCCATAGACCGCTTCGTAATAGACGACGGACCTGCCCGCGGAGGTGCTACTGATGCGCTACCTCTCGGTGTTGATGAACTTCGAATTGGCTCCGTGCGGCTTGTCGGCGTCATCACCTCACTCATAGCGCTCACCGTTCCTCGCTTCGACGCCGGAATGCTGGCTGCCACCGGTTCCATCATTTTCTCATCCCAAGGAGCGGCCGTCCGGAGATCCTGGATATATTGTGGAAGATCCAGGCCCTCCGCCCGGTAAGGGTAGAACGTCTGACCGCTTCGACTGATGAGAATATTATGAACCACCACAAGACCTGTGTCCAATTGCTTCCCGTGCAACTCGCGGCGTAGAACACTTCCAATTCCATGCAACAACGCTTCCCGACTATCACCTTCCTTCATCCTCAATATCCATCTGCAGAGAATAAACCCGGCCATTCCACCTTGCAATTAATCGAGTGCTCCGCCGAGTGCGGGGACAGTCACCGCTTTGCGTA
>VCMS01000315.1:64066-94745 GCA_022539475.1 Gracilaria domingensis
ACTGAGACGCAGTCGGTACAAGAAGTGCCGGGAGGAGTGTTTTGGGAGGTCTCCGGAGGGTGCCAAAAAATCGTCGAAAACGTGCCCGCGGGCGGGGGGGTCCGGTCGTGTTAGGGTAGGTACCCTAACACGACTGGACCCCCCGCCCGCGGGCACATTTTGGACGATTTTTTGAAAAATGTGCGATTTTATGCCCGCGGGCGGGGGGTCCGGTCGTGTTAGGGTACCTACCCTAACACGACCGGACCCCCCGCCCGCGGGCACGTTCTGGTCACATTCCGGCGCCTTCCGGAGACCTCCCAAAACACTCCTCCCGGCACTTCCGGCAGTGATTTCGCTGCACACGCCGTACACATATATCAAACTAGAGAAAACTAGCGCTTCACACCCACTTGATCCGCGACTTTTAGCACAATACGGGACCGTTGCAATAGCTCCGAATCGCGACGTGGCCGACACGCGACGCTATCGCTCCGACACGCGACGCTATCGCTCCGAGCGGACACGGACACGGACGAGACTGGCAGTGCGCTGGGAGGAGCTGCCGAAAGCGGGGTGCCCAGCGTAAGTCGCCATTTAAAGGCTCGCCTCCGTTGTTTGCGCTGAAGCGATGGATTCCACCGATGTTGGAGAGGAGATACATCCTATCGACATGAGTGCTCCGCCTCCGGCGTTCCATGCATATGTCAGACTTTTCTTGGTTCTTCGCGATGCTTTGGCAAACAGCGATGGAGGCCCTGATCGGCCACGGGACGTGGGGTTTAGAGGGTTAATAGAGTTCTGCGCCGAGAACTATAAGGATATTCCGGAGGCAAGGAAGATGTTTGAGGAGGCCACTAACTCCAAGAACCTGCAGAACTTGACACTGCAACAGCTGCGAAAGAGTGTTGTGAATAACAACCTGTGGAACAGCGATATCTTGTAACGAAGCTTCTTGACAAGAAGGACGGGGATGAGGACCAGAGACTGCGCGATTTTTTCCTTCTCTCTATGGATATGGGTATATACCTACCGGTGCGATGCCTGGTTGGTTATTTCATGACCAGGAGAAAGCAGGTTCTGAAGACGACAGTGTTCATCCACCAACAGCTGTGAACCCATTTGAGGTCGTTATATACTTATCATACTCGGCACATAATGGGAGAGAACGACAACATCCGAATGATGAAGAAGAAACAACCGAAAAAGAAACGAAAAGTGAACCATGCACCAGCTGTGTACATACCCACTTTTACGTCGTTCTCCAAAGACAACTGTGATCGACTGGGATTCGGTATCAGTGAGGTCGTATGGGCATGGAGTTGTTTTGCGGCTCATCTTGGATACACGAACGTTCAGCACATGGTGAAACCATACATTTACATGAATATGCAGACGTTGAAGTATACAGCGCTAGAGACACGGGAGTCTGGTTATGCCCCGCCGAGCCAGAGTACTCGATTCAACACAAAGGATGTGCCACAGAGCAGTACTAGTGGATCGGTGGAGACCTTGAGTGATGAATGCGATACAAACCTGCGAATACTGGCTAAGGAGTTTTTGACAGACCTCGAAACCATATGCACCCACGATAGCCTCTATAGCTTACGGGTTGATCAGATGAGGAACTGGATAGAGTTTTCGGAGATACGGATGGATACCGTATCTAGCTCTGACTCCGGTGAGTTGCCTGCTCGATTTCAGAAGTTTTCGGAGTTGCTATGGAACCGATACAGGATATGCGTCATGCGGCAGGGTTCCATGTCGGCATTCACGCGAAACCTGATATTGAACTGACGAAAACCCCTAAAACTTCCGGTAATGCCGAACCTTCTTCGACCAAGTCTGCCCACCCCACCTCGTCGAGAGTATATGAACCTCGTGAGCTCCGATAGCGACGAGTTCGAGAAGCCGGTGAATCTTGCGGAGCATGAATCTCGGGTTGCTGGTTACAACATCCAAAAGACTGGTATTGAGCCGCCCATGAAGGGGATATCCAGTCTCTTCGAATGAATATGGACAAGGTGTGGAAGGGGATGAGAAAGTCACACTTTGTAGCGTACAACTGTGACATGAAGGACCTGAGGCACACACACGAAACGTTTGTGAATCAGAGTGAGATTTTATGGGGTGAGGCACAGCTTGTCCTAACAGACCCTCCTTTAACACTCGAAGGAAGAGGAACAAACGGAATAGTGGTCACGATGTCTTCAGTGAGGAAGACATGATCCGTACGGCTGACTTAATAAGTTCCGCGCTTCGGTCAGGTGGGCACTTCATTATATTCTGTGCCATGGCACAGTTTCATGTGTGGCACAGGATACTTTCGGAAACGGCGAGTACGAAAGATGAAGCTGGAAGCGAAGGTAAACCAGAACTCATGCCTTCGTTTAAAGTGGATGCGAATCCACTGGTGTTCATCCGGGATCGCAGTAATGTTGGAGGGAATCCACGGAAGTTTGGGATACAGCCGTAACGGAGTACGCCGTTCATGGGGTGAAGCGTGGATTGCGACCATCGGAGGAAGCCAGTCTTACTCCATTTGAGGAGAACAATTTCATTCCTTCCACTTTCCCGGCTAACAGGAATGTAATTGACCGGGTGCCCAAACCGAGGGCGGGGGAGTGGTTGACATGGAAGGTACATGAGCCAGGTAGCTCAGTACCAGGTGGGCAGTACATAAGACCGGAGCAGAAGTCGAGGGAGTTGATGAAGGAGTTGATATGTCGCTTCACAAGACCGGGTGATCTTGTCATGGACATGTTCGCGGGAACTTTTTCTACGGGTATGGCGTGCCTATCGCTGACAAAGCATAGGAAGTTCTTGGGGTGCGAGAAGAATAGGCCATGTTTCAGCCATGCGAAGCACCATCTAACGACTCTTATGGCCGAAGTTATTCGGGGGGGAAGAATGACATCCTGGTTGAACAGGAGGTGGTGGATGCGGCTTCAACGACCTATGAACGGGTTCCACATCGGGACCGAGGTCGGCTTGAATGGGAGGCTCCATTTGGTTACCCCAGTACCAAGTGATGCCTGGACATATTACTCAGTTCCTAGGAAGATACTGGAAGGACTGGGACTTTGTCGACAAGTGTGGAGAGCGTACTGTAGATCTTTGGGAGGAGAAGTACGAGGAGCTCTGAATCTTATGGATATGCATATGCTGTTGACTGTTGAAGCCAATCGATATCGCTTACATATAGCATCTTCTAAGATCCGACATCCCGTGCTGGTATGGGGGTGTTCACGGAACATAAGATATTGGCTGGGGAAACTATCTGTCATTTCTATGGAACTTTGGTATACACGGATCTGACGAACCGGAAGGAAAGACACTTAACGTATGGAAGTGGCTGTCTCGGAGCAACTCCAGTGCGGTACAAGTTGTTTTCTATGATGGTCACTGTGACTGGTACGGAGTTTCTGCACCTGAGGAACAGACCAGGACAGGCTCAGGATAGAAAGGAGAGCGAAGTCTACATTGTCCGGCGCCTTTTTGTATCGGGGGCTACATTAACGACGCCGGATATCATGCCGGGGATCCCGATTTATCGGAGCCCGGTCAAACAGGACTCGAAGTGCAATGTGCAGGTGGTGGAAGCGAAGTCCGTGATACAGTTCAAGTCAGACCTTTCTAACTATGCTCTACTTCGTTGTAGAGCAGTAAGAGATATTGAGAGGGGCGAAGAGTTGTATTTCGACTACGGAGAGCAGTACGCCTGGGACTGGGCTCTGACATTGGAGCAATAGATGAGTTCAGTAGCGAATAGAAAGTAAATATGCTTGTGAGTGTTGCAGCTGCCTGCAATACGCGTTGTTGTACATGTACACTGGAGCTCTTCATCTGTAACGGCGATATTTGCGACCCATTGGGCACCTCAAATTCCTAAAAAGCAGGAACTGCGGAGTCTCCCGGAATATCTGAACCATGCACCCCCCCCCCCACCCCTCCCCCCTCCCAACAATTTCGTTTCATTACCCTGTTTATCTCCACAGCATGGGTATAACGCCGAGAAAGCGAAATAGTACGCAGCGGAACAAGAGTGGACAGAAGAAGAGAAGAGCATCGGATGATACGAATCAGGCTACAAGCACCGCACTTCCTAAACGGAAGTCGTCCTCGACGAAGGAGAGAGTCAGTGGGCGTCCTTCTACAGGACTCTCTCGCCATCTGCAGCGGAGCGTCTTCCGGGATTGCGTCAAGAATTCGTGGATCAGCGAACGATGTCGTGCCGTCAACTGCCGATAATGCAAATCGTGCATCTGTCTCTGCTCCTCAAGAAGATGAGGTAACTCGGCCAGCGGGTCAGGACAGGAGGGCATGACAACTGGAACCGAAGAGGTTCGTATGACACCAAACCTTCATGTCCCGGCCGATATCGAAGACCGGAGCTACTGGGGCGCGGGTTACGCCGCCAGTGGATCTGGACAACAAGGGACAATGACGAGAAGTCGTGAGAGTCCTAGTATATTAAGATCGTCACGTCCATCCCTCTCTTCTAGAACTGGGGCCGCTATGAATCGTATCATGCCTCGCAATGGGTCCGGACAAGGGAGAAACACAATAAGAAATCGAGAGACAACTGATAGACGAGTTACTTTTCGACCTTCCCTCTTTCCAGAACGGGGGCCGTTGCAGCTCGTACGAGGCCCAATTCATCTGATATACCATGCCATGGAGGAGGACATACACGGGAGTTGGAGCTCGGAGCCGTGCCAAGGGTGGACACAGAACGCCTGCAGCCTCTCGTGGCTAAGGCTATGGCACATGAGGATAGTTCCGATAACGAAATAACACCGAATCCTGCGGCATTACGGGGCCTGTCGCCGAAGAAGCTAGGGAAATAACGGAAGATATCCAAACTGGTGTGAATTCAAGCTCTATGAACAGACCTGATCTTTTAAATGAACTGAATTGCTTGAAAGAAAAGGTTAAGACGCTACAAGAGGACTTGATGGTTCGGGGAATTCTAGTGAAGGTCGCCCAAGAGCAGAGTACGGCTTTGAAAAAGAGGCTTGAAGAGAAGGATCTAGTCATTGAAGGGCTAAGAGGGGCACTGAAACAGGAGGGAGATAGGAGTACACGTGCTGGTGAACCTGGGCAGACAGGTCGAAAGAAGCATAAAATTGAGGTGTGCGACGAGTTTCGAGGGGTTGCTCGAGCAGTGTATCACAACATGCTGACGTGGGCAAGGAGAGAAACAAGTGAGCTATGGCTCGAAGGTGAGTCGCTCACCCGAAATTGGGGTAACCGTGCCGAGAAGGTGGAAGACGCAACTGAGAGTGGGGAAGGGCTTATTGAGCCGGAGGAAGGTGGTTCATACATGGTTCCTAAAAACCCCGTGGAGCTCTTGGGCAGTTTTGGCATGTTCACACCGTCGGTAGAGGGGGGGCCAGATGCTTTGCTGAAGAAAATGGTTGAAAGCGAGTTGAAGGAGTTGAGCTGGGAAGGTATTAGAAAAGCATCTCTTACCGACAGGTGTATACTGGAACTTTGTGCAGATATGTGCCTTAGGCAGAGAATGCGGCAGACCATGAGTGACGTCGTGGGCGTTCGTAAGAGAAATACGAGGGATAAACTATTTCTGCTCCTGGGGTACGATCTGATTTGGAGAAGAACAAAGCTGGTAGAAGAGAATGCTGACGAACTCACAATGCAGTTGAAGGAAGCGCAAGAGAACATACTGCTCTTGACGAAAATGGTGTACCGAACACTTCATGGTGGAGAAAAGCCCCATTTGTTCGTCTAAAGTACTCCAATGCGGACAATGTCGAGGATATGCCGACGGAAGATCAAGACTTGTTCTTCCGAAACCGTGTCGGGGTACAAGTGCTGAAGGAGTTTATTGGGTATGATGTGGAAGACAAGGATACGGGCACCTTTTTAGATGGCACAATACTGTTGCTCGCACGTTTGGACGCTTGGGTGTTGACGGTTGTGAGCCTTCTAAGTACGGATGTGTCAAGGGGTGGCCAGAGACAGAAACTGTTTACAAAGAAGTTTGCTGAACTGCTACCTCTGTGTTTAAAGAATGTTCTGGGGGATGTTAGGCAACATGTCTTGAGGACCAATTCCAGCGAGTTTCATAATTTTGGAACGACAACGGAAGATTGGACTAAGGTTCTTGGTAATGACATGAGAGAGGCTACATTTGGATATCGAATGCCGTCGAACGGAAGACTTTACCTCACTGTGAAAGAACAATTTTTTATTGACAGTGTGAGCCGAAGATTGGGGTCTATTAGCGATTGCTTCGTTGGTGAATGCGAGGAAGGGGATATGGAGTTCAAGGAAATGGACATGAACGATTTCGGAATTAACACAGGATCACAAGAAAAGGCACCACAAGGTGAACATGTAGAAGATGGAGCCCTTAATGTTTAAGGCTGTACAAGATCAACGTGCTCAGTTGGTCCTTCATCTGAATCATGATAGAATCGATTGATGTAGAATCGGTGTTGGAACCATTGAAGTGGAGGACAAAAAGGTGGAGCAGGGTAGTTTGATCGAACAACATGGACAGTTCCCTGTAGTGCAGAAGCCGGAACCATCCCGTACCAAGGAGTTAACTCTACGATAGTCTCCGCTTTGGAATGACGAGGGAACGGAAGAGTGTGGTTCTTTTCATCGTTTGTAGCCCACCGTAAAGATATGCATTTCAATATGTGGTCGATGTTTGTTGCGGGGGGTAAAACCTCGAAATACCGGACGAATGCCACCTCTGGTGCGGTAAGTGCAGAATCAAGGAGAGATATTCGAATCAGAGCGACTACCTGGGCAACCCAAGTCTCTGAATCTTCTCCGCTTACCAATACAGTGGAAAACTTTGGCTTTCTACTGGGACCAAATGCTGGAGAAGCGAAGACACGTTGGATGATGGGGTATTTGGGTCGTCCCAGCTTAAGTGCCTTAGAAGACGAATCGAAGTGTTCAAGAGTCGGAACGAAACCGCCTTTCACGACGGCCGAATTCACCAGAGTTATCCTTGTCTTTTCTGGGAAGTATGTAATAGAGTGCTCATCCAGTGTTTCTTTCACGAGACTGAGGAAAGGAGGAAGGGCCTGTTCACCAATTTGATCAAGAATCGACCTTGTGTCCGTACTTGAGAACATTTCTCTAACAGCAGTCCATGTTTTTGAACTGGACATACTTGAAACACAATGTTGAAGAGCTCGTAAAGTGAAAGAACGCCCTCTCATTGCAAACCGAGGAAGCTGTGTGGAAGTTCCTGGTAAACCTGGATTACGCTGGTAAGGAGTATTGCCATTCCATTGCTTTCTAACATGTCCGTGCTCAATGGAGCGAATAGTCTCCTCCACAGCCGTTGCTGTTCTTCTGGACGTCTTTTTGTAGTGTCTTTTAAATAGCAGGTGTGCATGTTCGTATATGCCTGCGTCGTAATACTTGATACTTCCCAGACGGCGAATATCGTCCACGAGATGATCGAGAAGATGAAACTTCAGAGTTCCCAGTCTGGAGGGATGAAAATCCGCCAGAGTCTTTGTTGCGGAACGCTTGAAGGCTTCAATCTCCGAACTAAGACACAGGAGAGAGCTTTCAGTCCAATACGGGTCACGATTGTATCTGAATAAGGTCGAGAGCAAGTCCGAATACTGAGAGAAAACGGTTGTGATTGGGGCAACGTCCTGTTCTCCACAGCATATGTCAAAGAATGCTCCTATGAAGGGAAAGACCATGTCAAGTGCTTTGTAGTTTTTGGCCTCCAGCATTCCACGGAGACCGTCTTTCGTGAAGATACCATTCAAAGATTTGCCTTTCTCCTGCGTGGAGAAATCGATATGTAAACCTTTGGCAGGAGAATCGCGTTCTATGGCAGCTAGAATTGCGTTTGCATGGTTGAGGAGTTGGGTGCGTATCGTTCGAAATGAACGCGATGCAGATGTTCCTAATGTGGTGCACAGGGTGTCTGACTGCAGTCTCTCGATTGTGGCCGTTTTTATCAACTTTGAGATGCCGAGATGCAAGTTGTGTAATGGTTCGAATGAGAACAGACTGTATGGAGACAATCCCGGGATCATTCCAAGGCTTACGGAAGTTTCGAGGAACGAAGGAATGAGAGATATGGAATTTGAACGCATCAGAGTATCCGCTTGAGATCTCCTCTCCCTCGCACGACGTGGACGTCTTTCCGCCTCGTCTTTTTGTGCATGTTGCAAGATAGCTGTGTATGTCTTTCGGATGCTTTTCGTGTGCTTTTGAGAACGTCCGTTGAATGAGGTGGGAATAGGACTGCATAAAGATGAGCGAGGGGCTTTGCATCTATGACACGGGCTTTCCGTTTTGGTGCCATGAAGAATAGACAGAATGTCCTTAGCCTCAGGAATATCCGCACAATAACTTGCAAGCAGAGGATGGCACACTCGACTTAGTTTGTCTTCGCCGATGAACTGAAAACCTTTCTGCGTGAGATTTAGAATGGGCTCCAGGACTTGACGAAGAGATTCTTGAAGGATTTGCATCCTGGACTCGCGTAGAGACTTGCTAGAAACAAATGGCATTGCGTCTGCTTCAGATGCGGAAACCTCGATCAGTGTGGTAGGGAAGTATGCCACTACTGTGAGGTCATCACGGATACACTTACGGCGAAGCTGGTCGGAGAAGTTGAGAAATATGAGGTGAAGAGGATAGGCGGTAACCGATGTTTGCTTTAGAGTTGTTGAAGACTTATCGGTGTATACCTGCAGAAGACCTACGAAAGATTCACTGTAACTTATTTCTTGGGAGTACCACACTATTCTACTATCCAAAGAGCCCATGACCATTTCCTTAAGTTTTGAGGTGGCGTCTCTTGCGAGAGAGCCGGACATGGGGTGAGATATTTTCGTGGAGTGGGTCTGAGGTATAGGGTGGAAGAATGTGTTTTCGTTGTTAGCCAACTGGAGCTGTTTCACAAGTGTCTGAACGGGGTCTCTCGTGTAGAGGGTGGCGCTGAACTTACATCCTTCTGGCGAGACAGTTCTGCGATTGAAACCGTCCTTTGAGGCGTATCGTTCGAAAATGGCGTTCTTCAGTTCTGTACAGCGCTTGGAACTTGTTATGGTCTCGTTGAATCGCTTTTGCGAGAATCGCGGGTCCCGAAGTAGCCCAATTAGCTCGTCCGCCTCACGATGACCAAGGTTGGAAGCTACTGAAGCCAGACAAACCGTGAGATAATCCATATGCAAATCACCGAGGGCCTCCTCAGAAGGCACTGGGCGGGAACTGCTTCCGTGTTCTCGCTCTAATGACGCGGGAGCCGGGGAAGGAGAAACACAATGCGAAGTGTCCGGAATGGGAGGGGCGCACGGAGTGGGGTCGACGATGTCCTCGGACACTGGAGGCTCGGGAAGGCGACAAGGGGCAGTGACCGTTTCGGAAGATGCGGGCGCGGGTGCGGAAAGCTTGAGACGCTTGCTTCTCCGAATGGGCCGGCTATTGTCGTCTTCCAGCGCTGCTTTCAGACGAAACGGGCAATGGTTGACATGCTGTTGAAGGGATAAGACTCCTCGGCGAGTAACGAAGGGGCACCCACGCTTCTTATGTGTACAGTAGTAGACCATGGGAAGAAGAAATGAACGAGAAACGACGACAAAGACTGCAAGGGAAGGGCGTCCGAAGGGAGAAGGAGGTCGAGCGACAGTCAAGATCGACGTCATGCTGAGAACGGAGAATATATTTTGAGTTCAAATCACGTGCTTTCGTTCAAAAAGGAACGTAGGTACACGTCGACCTCAACACAAGGGTGTACTTCTCGTATTATCTACCACTGGTTATAAACCTGTGGTTTCGCAACGTTGTACGCTGTACACCTGTCCAATCTCGCACAGAAAAATAAATCTCTTCCCTCCGCCGCCGCCGCCGCGCCTCCGACGTCCGACCTTCCCTTACCGTCGTGATCCGTGCCATCCACATCCTCGCGTTATACTCCCCTCCGTCCTTCTTTTTTCCTCCCTGTACTTTATGGAGGTTCCTTAAAGTAGAGGGCGGAAAAAAGTAGGACGGAGTCATCCGTATCTCACGGATGTATTCCGTGCAGTCTTTTCGTAGGTTCTCTTCCATATTCTTCTATGTATCTTTGCTCTAAACTAACCCATCCTCACCACGTTTTTTCGCGCTATTCGACATGTAAACGGCAGAAAATAAGCTTTGGGTTACCGGGTTCCCGTTTTCAGCCTCCAACGCGTTCCATTTGTTCAACTAAGTTCTGCTTACGATATGTTCCATCTTGTTCTACGTCTTGCTACTAACATTGACGTGATTGAAGGTAACCACTATTTGACGTGCGTCCTTTGTATTTCTTCCGACGTCTACAACGACTGTAAGTACGCAACCAGTTTCATTTCGTCTCTCAAGATCGATCTCTGACTGCTCGTGTAACCTATCACGCGGTATTGCCGATCTTGGTTCACTTTGTTGCGCCATAGGCGTCTCTAGCTTCTCGCATCTTGCGCTACTTTTGGTTTGTTGGCGATCTTGGTTCCGCCATAGACTCTTCTCTCTTCTCGCGTCTTGCGCTGCTTTTGGTGTATTGGCGATATTGGTTGATATTGGTTGACTGGCTCGAGCGATAGGTTCATCATTGGCAATCTTGGTTGACTAGGTTGCGCCATAGGATGGTCTCTCTCTTATCGCGTCTTGCGTTACTTTTGGTGCATTGGCGATATGGTTTGACTTGGTTGCCTCATAGACTCGCCTCTCTTCTCGCGCCTTACGTTGATCTTCTTGTATTGGCGATCTTGGTTGACTGGCTTGCGGGATAGTCGATTCTGGTACTTGGTTGCGACATAGGCTGCTCTCTCGTTTATCGCATTTTGCGGTATGTTTGCTGCATGGGTATTCTTGGTGTCGTTGCTTGTGAGTTCTCGCTTCGACACCTTTCGCGGTTTACGATGATATGGTGGGCTTGTAATCTAACCGATCCCTTTCCTGCTTCTTCTTCCGTTTGCGAGTTACCAGGTCCCTTGACTTTTCTAGCGCAACGTTTCTGTTTTGTTTTATCAATGGTACGTTCCATCGCATTTCAAATGTATCTAACGGATCATTGACTAACTTATGGATACTTTCTGCTTGCGTATACAGGTAAATGACTTTTGATGCGTACGTAGCTCACGAGTTGCAGGTGCAGGTTCCTCAAGTAGGGAAACATGCATCTGGGCATGGTTCCCTACATGAGGAACGGAGAGGATGAGGCGCTTCGCGCCTCATCCTCTCGGAGTGCGTATGTGTTCTACCGATCAGCAATTTGGTGCAGGTGCCCTCTGCGGCATCTGCCGCAGATTGGGCCTACATCCGATCCATCATGGGGAAATGGTACATGTAATATAGCGAAGTAGTGGTTAGCAAAAGCGGTCGATAGAAGAATAGATACGAATAAAACGGTATGATTTCATAATGGGCATCATCTGTACTAGCACTAGTATTCCATGCGTTGCAGGGTATCATTCCGCAGAAGGTATCGTGTAATGTGCACCTTAATGGAAACTGAACCTAGACTTCGCGAAATACAGTTCAGGTAGCCCTCGACTAAAGAACTAGCACGAGTGGAAAACCCACCAGTATTTACTGCACAGCGATTCTGGACGACCCAAGCAATTATCTGCAGATTTTGAAATAATTGATCTCGATATTTTTTCAAAAAATTTACTGGACGACCCTTGCCAATTTCTGGACGACTTTCGCCAAAAACTAGCATCTGCAAGAGACAGAAGAGGCTTCCCCGCGCGCCGCCGCACGACCACCGTGCGTCTTTCGAAAACGTGCGAAATCAGGCGGTTGCGGCCACATTCCAGACATTCCGAATCTGATATTGGCTTGCCGCTGCGCTGTCTAGAAGCCGAGATACGGCCAAATCTTTGTTTTCGGCCCAGAAACCGAGTGGCAAGCCATTTCAAAAAATTGTCGCAATAACCAGTGGATGTTTTGGCTCGCCGCGCGCCGTTGCAGGCGGGACGCGCGCAGTAAGCATGCCAATGGTTTAGCGCGTTAGTCTGGTTAGCCAGTTAAGTCGATGGTTAAGATTGCGGATAGCGAAAACATCCGCTGAAAATGTTAGCCGGTGGCAATCGTTTCCATTCTGGACAGTGTGGCGCAGTGTCCTACGGGTCATACGCTCCCTCCTTAAAGGCGCGCTCCGTGCGCCCCTGTTTCTTCCAAAAACTTCAGATAAAGTTCTCAGGGATGTGCTCCCTTGGCTCCCACTGATCAAACTTTGGTGGATAACCGTACCCACGGACCTTGTAGATAACACTACCGTCGTCATCGATACCAGCGGAGACAATGTGGTCGACGACATACTCCTTCGGTAGGACCTCTTCTGGCAAATCCATTGTATCCAATGGACCAAAGCCATACGGATCCAGTTGGACTTCCGGCGCAGAGCGCTCTGTTCCCATGGCGAGACTGTCATCCAAAGGTGTGAAAACCTCCTCTGGGAGGTCCATCTCATTCAAAGGGGCACGACCACTGGCGTCTTCGCTATCGTTGACAGTTGTCAACGGCATGGTATGACCCAGGGAGGGGTCCGCGCTTACCACCTCTGGCGTAGATCCTGTAATAGAACCGGCGGTTACTGAGCCACTGGGAGGGACGCTTGGAGCGTTCTTAGCAGGAGCGTCGGGGGAACCGTTGGAAGTCTCTGTGCCTGATGGGGAGTCACCTATTGGAGAGCACGCCTCGTCAGTCGGAGGCTTGGCCGCTGGCTGTAGCCGGTTACCGCTGTTGGGGGACGTTTCCACTGTGGGTGTCGTTCCTTCTTCGGGTACCATCGGGGCAGCGGAAACACGGTCAACTGTTACCGTGTCCTCTAGGCCATCTCGCTCGATCCCAACCGTGTGGGAGGTAGAACGCAAGACCTTGTAAGGTCCTTTAGACTTCGGAAGTAGTTTCCTCGAGGCTTGTTCTATTTCATCCAATTGCTTCTCCGAGGGAGCCCTGTCCAGGTAGACCATCGTCCCAGCCTTGAAGGAAGGAGTGTAGCGAACGGCTTTATCGAAGTTTGCCTTGTACCTGAGCTGGGCTCTCGTAAGCGTGGTGCGAGCCGTATGGAGTATATCATCAATCCTTTGGCGTGCATATCGTTTAGCCTGCGTCGGAGTCATGCCTTCGGTGATGTCCTGAGGGAACCAAGATGACTTCACATCCAATGCCAATGGTAATGGCTGCCGAGTCAAAGTGAGATCAAATGGAGTGGTACCAGTGGATTTATGCACCTGATTGTTGTAGGCATAAACCAATGGTTCAACGTAGTCGTCCCAATCTAATTGGTGCTCAGCAGTGTAGTGTACCAAACGGTTAATCAGCGTTTTGTTGAACCGCTCGGCCTGTCCATTGGTCTGCGGATGATAAGCTGTCGTCGTGACATGCTTGATACCTAAGGTAGCACAGACGTGCGAAAAGAACTTCGACACGAACTGACTACCATTATCCGTCATGAGATAGAGAGGCAATCCATAAGGATAAACCCAGTGCGTAAGGAACGCCATTGCGACATCCGTTGCGGTAGTGTTCTTGAGCGGGATAGCCCTTGTGGTTTTGGTAAACCTGTCGGTGACAACCAGGATGAACTGGTTGCCATGCACCGACTTCGGGAGTGGCCCAAGGATATCCATTGAGATAAATTCCAGAGGACCAGCAGCTGGGAACAACTTGAGTTTAGCCTGATGACGCGCTCGAGTTCCACGAACCTTTGCGCAAGAAGCACAGGTCTTCGCCGTGTTCCAAAGGTCATTAGCCATAAACGGATAGTAGAAATGCTTCCTAAGGGTTTGATACATCCGAGTACCTCCAGGATGACCAGCAAACCGTGAATAGTGTGCCAAATAGAAGAATCGAGCCTGAAGGGACTTTGGAATAACCCTTTGGATAGAACCATCTAGTGGAGACCTTCGGCAAAGTAGTCCGAATCGGTCGACGTCAAAGAGGCATCCCTTGGTTCCGACGAGCTCTGCCTTTTCTTTACAAAACTCATCATTCTTCTGAGCCTGTAGGAGGTCTTCCAGCGTGATGGGAAGTAGCTCTTTTTCCTCAGGCACAATTGCATTAACCTCCAGGTTCAGTTCTTCATTTTCACATTCCGTTGGCCAATCAACTAAGTAAACTTCCGTTGGGTCTCCCTCTCCATCGGTACACTGTACCGTCGCCAGCAGGAAGTCATCCTCAGGGTCTGTTTCGTATCCTTCGAGATTTGGTGTTGGTATTTCGTCATCCAAAGGAGTATCATCATCTCCGTCGGTAAGGATGCGACTCAGTGCATCTGCCGATTGGTGCTTCACTCCCGCCCTGTAGGTTACATCATATTCGAATTCAGAGAGCCGTAGCCTCCACCTTGTTAGCCTGCTGGACGCGTCCGTCATATTCAACAGCCCGCGGAGAGAAGGGTGGTCTGTCCTGATGGTGAAACGAACTCCTTCGAGGTAAGGCCTCAAGGTCAGCACTGCCCAAACAATGGCAAGCATTCCTTTTCGGTAGTGCTGTAGTTCCGTTCGGCGCTGTTCAGAGTCCAAATCCAGTAACCAATAGGTCGATAGTCCTTCGGAAATTCTTGTTCCTGTAAGAGAACACATCCAATCTGTCCATCGGAAGCGTCATTGTCTAAAATGTATGGTTTATCCGGCTTCGGTAGTGCCAGTACGGGAGGATTTAATAGCTTATCCTTCAAGGTTTGGAATGATTCGTACTGTTTGTCCGTCAGGCAGTCAAATTCCGACGGCGTACCCTTCTTCAGCATGTCATTCAGAGGTGCCGCGATCCTTGAGAATCCTTGGACAAACCTACGGTATACATTGCAAAGCCTAAGGAATGAGCGCAACTCCGTGTGGGTCCTCGGTGGTTTTGCCAGTCGGATAGCGTCCGCAGTCCTCTGGGCAACCTGAAGCTTTCCAGGACGAACAACGTGGCCAAGATAATCCACTGAGGCTTGGAAAAAGAAGCACTTCGGCAGCTTCAATGTAATTCCAGCCTCACGGAGAATCCTAAGGACTGACCGCACATGGGTGAAATGTTCCCGGACGGTTTTCGAAAAGATAATTACGTCATCCAGATAAACCAAGGCGAACTTCCATTTGACCCTAGAGAGGACTATATCCATTGCCCGTTGGAAAGTCGCCGGTGCGTTCATCAAACCAAATGGCATCCGTGTGAAACGGAAAAGTCTTTCATGGGTTGTGAACGTCGTGAGGGGCTTCGCTTCGTCGTCCAAAGGTATCTGCCAATAGCCCCAATTGGCATCTAAAGTGGTGAATACCGCTGCTTCGCCTAAGGAATCCAGGCAGTCGTCCATTCTAGGAATCGGATAACTGTCCCTTTTGGTCATCGCGTTTAGCCTTCGGTAATCAATGCAAAACCTAACGGACCCGCCCTTCTTCGCCGCGAGAACGAAAGGACCTGTCCATTGGGATTCGTGCGGTGGCGCTGGCTCGATGACGTTCGCGTTACGCATCTTCGCCAGTTGCTCCGCTACGATCTCGCGTTCCTTAAGGCCTGTACGGTACGGGTGTTGGTACACCGGCTTAGCTTCATCCTTAAGGTCTATTCGGTGTTTCGTAGCCCGAATCTCTCCCAATTGGCCAAACCACATGCATTTGAATTCTCGGAGAAGCTCGATAACCTGTGGACGGTACGATTCGAATTCCTCTCCAAGGTTTACCTCCCCCTCCCAAGTCTCGACGTCCTCGTCGTCATTGGGGGTGAGTTCATTCCATGAGGTTTCCATGATAGCCATTGGAGCTGGTAGTGCAATACCGATGACAGTACCTTTTGGTAAGCGTACCGGGCGGTCCCGGAAGTTGCTCATATTGACCAAAAAGGGAACCTTCGGTCTGCAATCCATGATTCCATTGGCCATCAAAGAAAGGTGACGCTGAATCGTCTTCGGGTGATTCTGAATCGTCACCAGACCAGAGGTTTCGCAGTGAGCCAAAGCGGCAACCTGCGTCATGGGCGGTATCGTTATCGCCCGGGATAACCGAACCTTATTGGAAACTGTATTCTTCGCCAGCGGAGGGCGACGTGGGTTGGCGTCGGGACCAGATTTGGAACCGATAATCGCCACTGGACGGGTGCGGTAGAAGGAAACCTTCCGGAGACCGGGGTAGATTGCCTTCACGTATCGGTCGATGAAGGACGTCCCAAGGAGACATTCTGTACCTAAGGTAGGACAAACAAGGAACCAAGTACGGACCCGAAGGTCGCCAATCTGTAAGCAGAGAGGAATGATTCCTTTAATATCCATTGGTCTTTTAGATGCTCTGTCACCCTTGGGTTCCTTCTAACTTTCACCACACCCTCCCAACCAGCCGGTAAAACCTTCGGATGAACAAAGTTTGGTCCTGCCCCGGTGTCCAGGACGCTGGTGACGACCCGTGTCCGAGAGGCAGTCATTCCGATGGTGTGCCTTACTTTATAATTCTCTTTCCTCAGGATACAAACTGGGGTATCCCCTTCGGCTTCCATTTCGTCAAACCATTGATCCAAACTCGCATCTTCATCCTGTGGCTTCGGCGGTTGAGTATCCAAAGGCTTCTGAAGTTCCTTTGGATGAACTTCTTCACCTTTGGCGATGAGGCTAGGATCCTCAGAGGGGCGACTCGCCTCAAGCCGCTCCTCTACGCGTTTTCCGACTGTGTTTCTCCACCAATGGCATACGCGTGACCACTGGTTTGTAAACCTTCTGGAATATCCGTCGGTGGTTCCTGGGTAACTTCATCCACTGGAGTCGAGACGTTGTTAACCTGTGGAGCCTTGGCCGGCGTTTCCAACGGGGTAGCGTATCTCGAGGTACCTGGGGACGATGTGTAGCGTGGAGCCTGACGGCTGAACATTCCTTCGGACCTCCGTGCCTGGTAGTTCTCGTTCCTTAAGGCCATGAGTTTGTCCTTCGTTTCCTTCGGCAAGAACTTCATGCAATCGCATGGAGTAACCGTTGACAGGCATATGTAGCAGGCCTGACGGGAACGTTGAAAGACATCCCTACGTGGTTGGACCGGAGAATACTTCTGCGTAGGCTGCCCGGAAGGGGTAGTTGTTCCAGTTGACGGTATGGAAGGTGCACCAGAAGGAGCAGAACCAAAGGAAACTGCGAGGACATTTCCGTCGTCCCCGTATAAACCTGAGGCACTGTTTTCAGAACTCTCAACCATATGCGCTTGAGAACTCTTCCTTAATGTGGTTGCCCTTCCTCTGGCATCATGATCGGCGGCCCTACGAGAAGTTCTATAGGTCCTCCCGTAACCTTCGGCGTAATTCACCAACTGCCTGTAGGAGAGGTTGGAATGGTCCATATGGTGATTTCGAACGTGCGTCCTGATGACAGGCAGCAATCCAGCGATGAAATGCTGCTTCCGCCGGTTCTCGGAGAACACATTCCCACACTTATAGGCCTTTCTCCAAAGCTGGTCGGCGTAATCTTTCTCGGTTACGTTCGAACCTTGCCTGTAGGATATCACTTCCTGATGGGCGTCCATAATGACGTCATCCGTCGCGTATGTTTCCAAAAGGTAATGCACGACCTCCGGATAGGACCTAAGGAGTTCCCGATCGGTTGCATCGACGGGGTCCGTAGTTCCAGAGATCTTAGAAACCACATGGTCGTGCGCTTGCCCATGGAGAAAAAACTGAAAAAGATACAGAGCGGCACCCTTATGGACACCGTTCTGATCACAGGCCGTACGGAACAGACTGAGAAACCTAAGGATAGAAATGGGGTCGGATCCCGAAAACTTTTCCGTTATGGTTAGCTGCATCCGTTTGGCCCATCTGGCGACCTTCTTGGCCACCGAGCTGGAGTACCGCGCCGACTGGTCAGCCAGGCAATACGTGAGGTAATCCAATACTCTCTTGAAGAGTTCATTGGTTGTTACCAACGGCTTGAGGCGTCTAACAGCCACCTCGTCCGTCTCTGAGCCACTGGAACTCGACGAATCCGAATCGGATTCGCTACTGCTGGAGTTCCTACGGCTCTTCCTCTGGTTCTTCGACTTCTTCCTTCTTCTACTTCTCTTCTTCCTTCGGTCGGAGCTTCTAGCGTCCACTGGCGGCTCTTCACCTTCGGCCTCTAAACCATTGGTTGCTCGGGGGTCCTGAGCCCCGGGGTACCTTACGGGTGGTACGACCATTAGGCCTTCTTGCCGAGGGGCGTCTCTATTGCCCCCTGGACGTAAGTCCGATTGGTCTACCTGTGGTTGAACCCGGCGAGGGGCTGGCAAAGCAGCTGCTCCCGGTGGTTCGGAACGGGGTTTCCATACAGATACCAATGGATTGCCTTGAATTCCGCCCACGGAGGGCGGTGGGCCTACCTGGCGAGTCACCTCACGGCGGATACCTAAGGCAAGCGAGTCAACGAAAGCGTCGGACTCAAGAACCTTTGGAAGGACACGTTCAGCCAGTTGGTCGGCGTGCTCTGCGAGAGCGACAGAGACTCGGAGATCCACAAGGGTTTCGAGTCGAGCGTCGAGCATCTCTCGAACCTTCGGCCATAAGACATCAGCGAGTCCATCGGTAGTTACTGAACCAATGGTTTCCTGCGGTGGTGCCTGTGGTGTGTTGAGTTGTGAGCGGTACTCGTCGAGTCGGTCTCGGAGTCTTCCAGCCAAAGAAGCGTCACGGTTAATCCTCTCGGGATTATCCACGGGTGTGAGGAGGTTAACCTGTGGCTGCGAGCGGGTACTCCGACGGTCACTCACGTTGTCGCCAGAGGGTCCGGCGACATCAGCGAGCGGTGGAGGAGTTCCGATGGCTTGAGCCACGGGTGTGCGAGGGTCTTCCTGAATGGGTTGATTGTTATCCATGATGGCGGTTGCTTGTTATACCAGGCCGTCGGTAGTCCAGATCCAATGGTAGAATTCCGGTAGTTCGTCTTTCCTAGAGGTTGTTCTTCACTTTCTTGCGGAATTCCAGGTCGGGAGACCAGAAATGTAGTATAGTGGCACGGGTCACTAACCATGGGGAGGAATGGTCCAAAGGATGAGGGCCAACGGCGAGACCACTGGTAAGGAGGTGCAATGGGCGAGCGCTATCTGTCGTGCCTACAGGAAAGGTCGAGCGACGTAGCGATGGCTTGAAAACCTGAATGGTGTTGGTACTTACTAACCTGAGGGTCAAGTAGTTGCCAAAAGGGTCTCTAGCTTTACCACAGGAAGGAGGCGCAGCTCGAGCGGCCCAAATATCGGCTGCGAAGCGCCTCAACCTCTGGAGTGGTGCACTGTAACGCAGTGCAACACGTGTACTAACTATACTACCTATGGTACAAATAATACAAGTTAAAAATAAATAGGCATATGGGGGCCGGCAAGGGCCCACGTGCACCACTGATGGGCCACTCCTGCACACACCAGCGATGACTGACCATCCGGAAACCAACTTAAGGCTCATAGTACTACATTTTGTCGCAAATTGAGCCCTGCTTGGGTCCCCTCCTCTTCTTGGAGTGCGCTTGGGCTCCAAGTGCCAAGATCTCCGGTCTTGATGAGACAGAGAGCCGTTGGCGGCAGGCGCGCGCGTGCGCGGCACTGCACGCGTGCGCGCGGCACGTGCCAGCAAGGCTGGGGGGGTGCACAGTACACGCGCCGGCCAAGTAGGCATGTCCTCGATAGGTGGATAGGCCAAAATCGGCGGATTTCCCAGAGGGTTACTTGCAAGGCGAATTAAAATATTCGCGCCGGAAATTACCCTCCCCGATGGGGTCGAAAACGCCGATTCTTTGTTTTGCCCGTAGCTCGGAAACGCGGGCGTTTCAGCCCCTCGCAATGCCCGATTTGGGGTGCGCGGCATATCAAAATACTTAGAAGTTTTTGATTGTGCCAGGGCGCGTCCCTACGGGCAGTACTGTATACCCAATCGTCTACCCACAGGAGTGGACCACGTGGCGCTTGGCACGCTTGCAACGACGCATAACGGCGCGCGCGCATGTGCATGGCGAGCGCGTGTCCCACGTGGGTAATTCGAGCCTGCAACGGGGCGCGCGTGTCCGACTTGGCCGTCTCGTGCGTGCAACGGCGCATTCTAGCAATGCGATGCGCTGCGCCGGGTGTGCATAGTCTACAAAGGGTCGGCCGCTCGATACTGCGAGTGTTCCAAGTCGTCCTAGATCATCCGGGGGGGTCCAAACTTCTCCAAAAGCATTGCGAAGCCCTCCGAAGGCCTTCGCGAGACCCATAGGGACTTCAAACGAGCGCTATCCCGAAGGGAAAATTTTGGCCGCCATGGCCGGGGGGAGACTATGCCAAAATTTTCCTTACGCAAAACGGGAAAAATACCTTAAAGTCCTCGAAAGAGGTTGTGTTCAGTTGCGGGAGCGTGCGCGGTCGCGTCGCGCGCGAAAGCGAGCGACAAAGTTAAAGGGAATGTTTTTGAGAGGCTCCCAGGAGTCTCTCGAGGGCGGGTAACCGTACCACCGGACTTTGACGACTGTAGACCCATCAGAGGCCACTCCCTCGTCGAGGACCTTTTCTACAACCCATTCGCGGGAATCGCCGCCTTCCTCCTCGAGGAGTTCAGGCGGCAGTTCCACGTCTGGGAGAGATGTCCCAGAGGGTTCACGCAGAGGCTTAGGATCGACCGAGAACTGTTTAGTGCCGGTAGACTGTGGCTCAGAAGCAGCGTTCCCAGTGGGATGAGACGCTTCGGAAACCGGCGTTGGCGCTCCCGGTGGGGGTGATGCGGGCTGAGGCGACTCCGGCTGTGTCGTCGGTGACTTGGCCGCGTCAGGACCCCGTGGGGCTTTCGTGACACGGTCAATTGAGACCGTGTCTTGCAGGCCGCTGTCCAAGATGGTCATGGTTGTGTCTGTGGCTTTGACAACCCGAAAGGGACCAGTTGTTCTAGGCAGGAGCTTGCGGGAGATACCTTCTTCCTCCGCAGTCTCCGTCGTTTTTCGCGGAGAGCGGTCTAAAAAGACGTAGTCCCCAGGGGAAAGTGAAAGCTGAGCCCGTACACGGGAATCAAAATCAGCCCTGTAGCGGCGCTGGACACGGTCCATTGTGGCTTTGGCCTTCGAAAGGAGGTACCGAATACGGGCGCGGGTTTGTCGCTTAACTGTGACCGAATTCGGATTGTCAGACCCAGCTGGGGAGATAGCGGTAGTCGGAGCGTCGACAACGATCCCAGGCGGGTGTCGCGTTAGCACCAAGTCAAAAGGTGTTGTCCCGCTGGTCCGATGGACCTGGGAGTTGTACGCGAACACCAAGGGCTGGACAAAATCATCCCAGTCTCGCTGGTGCTCCGACACGTAATGTTTAAGGCGTCCCACAAGGGTTCGATTAAAACGCTCCGCCTGTCCGTTAGTCTGCGGGTGGTAGGCCCCCGTCAGCAAATAACGCAAACCTAGATCCCCGCAAAGGGCTTCGAAGAATTTCGCGACGAACTGCGGTCCGTTATCGGTCAGCAAGTACTGGGGTGCCCCGTATGGGAATACCCAGTGCTCCAGGAAGGCAAGCATGATATTGTTAGCTTCTGTAGCCCGTAAGGGAATAGCGCGAGCCAGCTTGGAGAAGCGGTCAGTAATGACCAGGATGAAACGATTCCCGTGTGTGGTCTTCGTGAGTGGCCCCAGTATGTCCATAGCGACAAATTCGAGGGGACCCGCTGCGGGAAATAGCTTCAGACACTTCTGATGCTTGTGCTGCGTACCTCGCGTCGCAGCTCACGATCGGCAATCCTTGACGGTCTGATCAACGTCATTCGCCATGAATGGCCAATAGAAGTCCCGTCTGAGGGTCGCGTACATTTTCTTCCCTCCAGGGTGACCAGCCAATCTTGGATAATGCGATAGATAGAGTACGCGGTCCCGCAGGATTGGAGGGACCAGGCGCTGGATTGCACCGTTCAGGGGTGAGGTCCTTGAAAGGAAACCATGATGGTCGTACCCGAAGCGGGACTGGGGCTGTCCAACAGATTCAGCGATACTCTTGCACCACGGGTCTTTCGCTTGCTCCGCCAGAAGCTCACCCGTTGGGATAGGCAGTACTTCCGTTTGCTCCGTGTCCACGGCCAGTACACCATCATACCCTGAGGGTTCTTTCGCGGTGTCAGAGTCCTCCCAATCAATGAGGACGTTTTCGTAAAGGGTCTCCCCTTCTTGGACTGTAGCCACGAGGCAATCACAGTCCCAGTCGGGTTCCATTGCAAAGCAGGGTATGTCGTCCTCAAGAGGCCCTTCATCAAGACCCTCGGTCTCTAAACGGGACAGTGCGTCCGCTGCTTGGTGTTTGACACCCGCGCGGTGCACCACGTCAAAGTCAAACTCTGACAAGCGTAGGCGCCAGCGTGCGAGTCGTCCGTTACAGTCGGCCAAATTAAGGATCCACCTCAGTGAGTGGTGGTCAGTCCTCACGGTGAATCTTTCACCTTCTAGATATGGCCTTAAAAGGAGCATCGACCACACAACCGCGAGGCATTCCTTCTCGGTGGTCGTGTACTTCCGCTCCGCCCGCGAGAGGGAACGGCTCCACTACCCAACAGGTTTATACTCCTTCCCATCGGGTTGCTGTTGGAGTAAAGTACAGCCAACCTGGTCATCGCGCGCGTCGGTGCCCAGTACATACGGACGTCCCGGTACAGGTAAAGCCAAAACGGGTGGGGAGATCAACCTATCTTTCAACTTCTGAAAGGCCTCGTACTCTTCGTCGTTCAGTATCCCGAAATTATCGGGTTGTCCCTTCTCAAGTTTCCTGTTCAAAGGTGCAGCAATGCGAGCGAAGTTAGGGACGAATCTTCGAAACACATTGCACAGTCCTACAAAGGAGCGGATTCCCGTCTGGGTCGTGGGCGGTTTAGCCTGCCTGATAGCATCGCACGTCCTCTGGGAAACCTGTAGTTTTCCGGGCCGGACTACGTGTCCAAGGTAGTCCACAGAGGCCTGGAAGAAGAAGCATTTCTTCAGCTTCAGAGTGACTCCAGCATCCCGTAAAAGGGTCAGCACGTGGCGAACGTGCCGGAAGTGCTCCTCCACCGAGCGGGAGTAGATGATGACGTCATCCCAGTACACCAGAGCGTACTGCCACTTGACCTTATTCAGGATGATATCCAGCGCCCTCTGAAAGGTAGCGGGCGCATTCTTCAACCCGAAGGGCATTCGCGTGAAGCGGTATAAACCCATATAGGATGTAAATGTCGTCTTGTCGCGATCTTCTTCCGCAATCTCAACCTGCCAATACCCACTATTAGCGTCGAGGGTTGAGAAGATGGTGGCTTCCCCAAGGGAATCAATACACTCATCCATACGTGGGATGGGGTATGCGTCCCCAGGGGTCACGGCGTTGAGCCGGCGGTAGTCAATACAGAACCACCAGCTACCGTTCTTTTTCTGGGCAAACACCACAGGGCTTGCCCATTCGGCCTTTGAAGGTTCAATGACGCCCGGGTCCAACATACGTTGAACCTCCAGGCCTTCCATTGCTCTGGCCTTGTGCCCAGCCCTGTAGGGAACTTGACACACCGGTTTTGAACCCGGTTCGAGTGCAATCCTGTGTAAGGCGGCGTCTATGTGACCGAGGGGCCCGACCACATATCTTCAAAGTCCTGTAGAAGGTCGATAATTTGGCCCTTGTGGGAAGAGAATTCTACACCAATCTGGACCAGTTCGCGCCAGTCTTTCGCTCCCTGCGGGTCATTCTGCTCAACTGAGTCGTCGCGTTCGAGGCCCTCGTTGGGTGTACCCTCCCCTTCTTTAAGACGAGACCCACTGGGACCGTCTTCAAGTATTGTTAGCAAGCGAGGGGCTGGTAAAGCGAGTCCAATGACCATATTCTTGGGCATGCGAACTTCCCGATGGGAGAAGTTGCTGACGAGTACCCTAAAGGGACGGTTTGGAATGATATTCATGACATCGTTGGCCATGAGCGAAAGATCTCGTGAGACCGTTTTCGTGTGGTTCTGCAAGAAAACCAATCCTGGTGTCTCACACGTGATTAGCACTTCCCGTTGGGTCATAGGGGGTATGGAAAGCGGTTGAGCGAGGCGGACCTTATTGGATACAGTGTTCCGAGGTAGTTGGTCCAAGACCTTCTTATCCTCAAGGGGTCCTCGAGAAGCACTGACAATTGCCACAGGTGGTGCACCATAAAAAGCAACCTTGCGCTCGCGCGGATATATCGCACGGACGTGGCGGTCGATGAATGAAGTTCCCAACAGGGCATCGGCTGCCAGATTCGTGGCGACTAGGAATGGTACGCGCTGCTCCAAATTTCCCAGTCGGGTCGGAAGCACGATGGTTCCCAGTATATTCATGGGTTCCTTCGACGCGTTGAAAACCCGAGGGGTCCGTTTGCGGTTTAGAAACCGTTCGTACCCAGGTGGGAGATTCTTCGCATGTATGGTGTTGGGCCAGCGCCAGTGTCTAGAATACCTAGAAGGGTTTTGGTCGTGCGCTTCGTAAGTCCCGCTTCCATATGGACTTTATAGTTCTCTCGAGTCATAATAAAAACTGCACCCATATCGGGGCCGTCCTCCTCATCAGACCCAAGGGAACTATTGCTGTGGGCGTCCTCAGAATCCCGTAGTGGGTTGGATTCTGCGTCAGCCCGGGGGGTGAGGCTCGTACCTCGAGAGGAAAGCGTGGCCCCTACGCTTCCTCCGTCTCGTTTCCCTTCGGGTGTGCGCTGTCCTCGCTAGGACTCTCCTCAAAAGAGAGGATTTGATTGACCTGTTGAGGGCTCCGCGAAGGTGCAGGAGCACGTCTCACGGGGTTCGCTCTGGCTTGCGGGTAACGGTCCCGCGCTGCAGCCTGAACTGAGGGCAAGTGCCCACTTGGGTTTTGACGTGGCGCTTGTCCCTGGCGGGGCTTATAGAACCCTTCGGCGACACGTTGGTGATAATTCGCCTCGCGAACTTGCACCAACGTGTTCCGGTATTCGGGCGGGAGCCATTCGCAGCAAGGCCGAGAGGTGGACAGACAGATACGACAGGGGGTCGTTCTGTTGTCCGAATTCGGTACCGCGCGGTACGGTGGTGGCGCCTGAGGGGGCGTCACCGGATTAACCCTGGGAGGAGTGTAGTTGAAGTCCCGACGGGGTTGTATCGCAGACGGAGTCGAAGTACCTGTAGAAGGGAAAGAAGGAGTAGACGGGGGTGCCGCTGGTTGAAAAGCAAGGGCCAGGACGTCCTCGTCTTCAAAATGCACGCCCCAGTCGGGTTCGTCAATGTCAGTTGAGACATTCAGCGAAGCCTTCGATGAGACCCTTCGGGTTTGTGCGCTCTTCGCCGCGTCCAGTGTTTTAAAGTACTTCTTGCCTCCCCGATGGGTATCGCCCAGCCCTTCAGCATAGCTGACGAGCTGGCGGAAAACCACTTTAGGATGCGTTGACGAGTACATCCGTACACCGGCCCTGATTGCGGGGAGCAATCCCTCGACGAAGAGGGCCTTGAGGCGACCCTCTGGGAAGATGTTTCCGCATCGGAGGTTCTTTGTCCACAATTGGTCAGCGAATTCGCGTTCAGACACCGCTGAGCTCTGGCGGTGTGTGATGACGTCGTGGTAGGCCTCCGATAGGACATCGTCCGTCGCGTAAACCTCAAGGAGGTAGTTGACCACCTCGGGGTAGGACGAGAGGAGTTCAGAACTCTTCTCGACCACGGCTCCGGATTCGCCAGTGATCTTGGCGGTTACTGTGTCCATAGCGGGTTGCTCCAGAAAGAAGCGAAATAGCCAGAAGGCTGCTCCTTCGTGTACACCATTCTGGTCACACGCATTCCGGAACGCGGCTAAGAACCGCAAGACCAAAATTGGATCTTTGCCCGAGAACTTCAAGGGCATTTGCAGTTGCATGCGTTTCGCATGCTTCGCAACTGCACGAGCGACCGAAGCGTTGTAACGCCCACTCCGGTCGTTCAAGCGATAGTGCTTGAAGCTCAGCACTTTAGTAAAGTCCCCATTGTTGGGTCGAATGCGGCGCAAATGCGAAACGTTCACTTCGGGGTCGGAGTCGTCCGAGTCGACTGCGTCGGACCGGTCTGAGCCAGACTGCGAGTCGTCCGAGTCGGAAAAGCCACGACCCTTACGGGATGACTTCCTCCTGTTCCGACGTCGGCTTGGGGACTTCCGGGTCCTCCCTTTATAACGACCGACGTGGGAATCCCGACTGGTACTCTTCTGCTTCCGTGGGAGGGGGCTGCCCAAGTCGGGTCTATCAATATTGGGGTCCCTGCCGGGTCTGGAATCTGCTTCATGTTCGGCAGGGATAGTGGTCGGTTGCCATACCGAAACGGCCGGTTGACGTTTGACAGGTTGCTCATACCCAATGGGAGCGAGCTGAAGACGGCGCTGTACCTCAGTGTGCACACTGGTGGCATTAGCGCCGTCCAGAATTCCGGTGACGGTCATCTTAAAAGCGACCCGCTGGACAAGGGTATCCAGCAGGCCCTCCACTTCAGCATTAACCCTGTGGGGAATACGGCGCTCGACCTCGAGTGTCACCATAGACTCCACGAGTGGCCTCAGGGCTATGAGTAGTTCTCCCGTAACGGGTTGAACCTCACTCCCTGCGGGTCGTTGCGGAGTCCCAACGAGAGTCTCGGGCGCTGTTGCCCTGGGGCCTGTGGCTGCGGAGTCGCTTCTCGAGAGGCATGCTGGCGCATGGCCTCGAGACGGTTCCGAAAGTCGGTCGGGGAGGACTGACGGAGTATGCGCTCCGGGTCCTCCACACGTGGTAGAATCCCTCCATGGGTACTTCGGGTGCTCGGAGCCCCTGAACCGGGAGCAGGCGGCACTTCGTCAGTGCCGTTATCCCGATGGGGTGGAGCAGGACCGTCGTGTCTATGGGAAGATCCCGGTGGGGTGGCCATAACGGTAGGCGGAAAGGATTTTTCGTCCGGCTTGCAACAAGTTGAACCCGAATGCGCGCACGTTCGAGAAAACTCTAGAGGAAAAAAGCGATGGAGCGGTGAAACCAAATGATCCGCGACGGGTCAAAAAGGCCCGAAAGGGAAGAAATGATTCGAAAGCGACGAAGCAAATCCCGTAAGAATCGAATTAACTAGAAAAGACCCGAGAGGGTTATTCTAGGTCGGGAGACCAGTTGCAGTACAACCACAGGCCGTGACAACGTACTTTGCCCTGATAAAAGAACAAATTGCGCAGCATCCAAGCGGGGACGAAGGAGCACTCAACGGACGCTAACAACGGGGCGTGAGATAGGCGCGCAGCACCGGTAGTGACGGTAGGATGACCCTTGTGGGAAACTAGACGATGAAAGAATCGGCTAGGGGGTGCTTGAGGTTTACCACGGTGAGCTCTGCCTGGTGGGAGATGCTTCAGTGCACCTCCCACGGGCACAAACCACGTGTCGAAAATAATAAACTATCTACCTATAAGGGGGGTCCCGAAGGGCGACACGACAACTGTCACAACCCTACACGTGTGGGACCCCGAGGTGCACCCTGTGCACACTAACTAAATAAACTAATGCTTTGCACCCGTCAGGGCGGTGCCTCTCACTGCACTACATGCTGCGCTACCTTTCACAGAGAGCAAGGCTGAACTCCTTGAGTGCTTCCGCGTATGCGGCAGATTTTTGTCCGTTCGTATCACGGTTTTGCACCACAATCATGGTAGATTTATTCATTATAAATTCAAACGAAACGGCTCTGCTGTGACTTAGTGCAGATTATGGCCATACATTTTGATATCATTAGCTTTGTCTATTCAAAGAGCAGCTAGATAGCGCAAGAAATAGAAGCAAAGAGAAAGTTCAAGAAAGTTATTGTGGAGCAAACCCGATTCTGAGGGTGTTTGACGAAGAAGCTCTTCATACATGAGCGATACGCCCGTGCACGTGGCACTAGACATTATGAGGTGCATCCCCTATGGGCGTCTTCAACCGTTGGTTAATTTAATCTTAATTAGCACCCGTAGAGGGGCGGGGATGTGCCAAGGGCCCTGGTCGGGCGTGGACACGTGGAGGTGGATGGCTAGTGCACAAGTAGAGCATTTTAGGGAATCTTTTAGTTTGTCTTTATTTTCTGCACCCTGACAGTGGGGTTGCGTACGTGTACCACCCGTACGGGTGTGCACTATTGTGATCGGTCAACTGGCCCTGCACCTGGGGTACTTAGAGGTGCAGGGGCGGCTGAACACCACCTGATGGTAAAGCAACCAAGCCTCTACTTCGAGAACTGCCACTCGGATCAGAGGGCACTTGACGCTCACCTTGAGTGTGGGCTCTACGCGCTACTGCCCTTGCCGGTGTACTACTCCGCCCGGAGGGTCACCTCAAGAGGTATAAGTACGCGTACTCCCCTTGGGACGCCTAAGGAATCTGTATATACCGTGTGGTATTGACGTTTCCTATTTCTATTAATTCCTGATTGCAGGACAGATCTCCGCCCCAGTATTAGGTGTTTCTTGCTCTTTCTCCCCGACGTCGGGCCTGTTGCCTGCGTGTGCACGGCCCGCGTCTCCTCTTTGGACGTACCTCTTTTTCCCTTGTTTCTTGGGCTACGCCTCCTTCCGGAGTGTCTGGCTCACCTCTTTTCGGGTATTCCTCGCTTCTACACCGTCCTTCGCTGGTGATCCTCCTGAAATTGGACTTTCTGCATTCACCTCTGTAGGTTATATTCAGTACACTACTGGTCTTAGACCCAGGTCCCCGGTGTCAACAGAGGCTCGTCCACCGAGTTACCATCCCCTGGGAAGCAGGACTTCGCGGACATCCTGTGCGTGTTTAACCCGTCCTGGGTTTGCACCACAGTTATGACAAGAACAAGGACGGTGTCCATAATTAACCCGTTTCCAAAATTGACCTTTTTTGGACGGTACTGTGGCCCGTCAAACGGTACACGTGACAGGTGTACGTGTCTACACTGCTGCGTTGTGCCCAACGCAGCGAAAATACAGAATATAGTTTAAAAATGCTTTATTGTAATTAATCCTATCTTAGGTGTAGTTAGTTTTCTACGCAGAATCTACCTTGCGTGTGGCCAGGAGGCGCCGCACTACTGTAGAGCAACGCATTTTGCGTGGTTATCAGGATGATGCGCCTCATATACTCAGGGGAGTGATACGAGGATGCACTCGAAGAGTTATGAGTTGGACCCAATTTTGGCGGTTACTTTTGGAATGGCTTTCCCACAGTTACCTGTAATCAGGGTTGCATTGCTGGCCAATACCGCTAGGTGGACGCGTGTACTACACCACCGTGTGTGTGCATATTACGGGACAATAGGTAGTGCACCTGAGGTGCCTGACACTGGGCTAGCCACGTGTACGGACCCCTGCGGGTGTGCACCACGTGTACATAGTTAGTTTAGACCTACTTAGGTGAGCTCGACCTCGTCGTCGCGAGCACCTTTGTAAAGTCAACCCGAGCACTTCTAAGTGAACTCTTTGTCGAGTAGCGCTCTTCTGAGTGGACTCTACACGAGTGAGGCTCTGACGCCAACCGCCTACGTGGGTTATCACCTCGCGGTATGCCACGTCTGGTTACGGTGGTCCTACCCCCCCCCGTTTTTCCTCGTAGCCTTGAGGAACTCTGTCCACGTTATGTCGGGGACCGGGTCGTACCCGAGAGGTATGGCTAGATTACCGAAGTGATCCGGACTCTGTATAGAGTTTTTCCATGTTTACGGAACCCTGCATTACCGTTGGTGATCTCGCCCCGGCTCCGGCACAGTGCCGAAGAGGCGCACTACCCGTCGCGTGTGGCTGTTGTTTGGTTGTTTTTCTGTTGCTTTCCCTCTCAGACGTACACCTGTCGTTTTGGTCGTGTTTCATCGTTGCCGATACCCACCCCATCTCTGGAGTTTCTCATCGTTCCTCACCACGTGGCTTATCACCTCTGTAGGTTTATAGCCAGTTTGCCACTTCGGCCTTACAACGAGCTTACGGTGTGGTTACAAGAGGGTCTGTCTATGGTATCTGCCATCTCTCACGATGTACGCGACCTTCGGACAGTCTTGGTGGGGTGTTCACTCTTCCGAGTCAGGTCCCTACAACAAGTGGTTCTCCCCGACCCTTAGAACTCCCGTTTTAGGTTTCACTTTCGTGAATTGACTTGATTGTTGACGTGTATCACCGTTTTCTGACCAACGACTGCAGGGGACTCTTTAGGTTTTGTGGAGGGGTGACAGACTTTGAACGCTGATGCCGCTGACGTCGGTTGGTTTACCGAGATAGGTTTATTGAGTTGTTCTCTGTCTTTGAGATCGTGTACGAGTTTAGACTGGATCATCTGTCATCAGATTTCGTTAACTGGTTTCCAGTATGCCGCAACCGCCTGTGTAGTTCTCGAGCTGGTTCCGCGCGGTCGTCAGCTGCGGTTCCACCCTGTATGCAACCTCGACGTCCCGGTCTCTATCCCATGAGTGCGCCACACCTCTTGAGTCGTACCCGCCCCCGGAGACACGCGTTCAGTTACGGAAAGCACCTAGGAAAATGTGAGTTACTGCTCACCCGTCGTTGAACCACCATCCATTGAGTTAAACCTTAACGCTGTACCGTAGCCGAGTTGGCTAGGTTGGAATCCCGCATGATATTAATCACGGCTGCTCCGTGAACTCCTACAGGATGTTACCTCGTTGAGGACGCAGGTTGATAATGCCCAGTGAGGAGTCTCAGGAGACTTACGTCTTCTGAGAAGGGACGGAATTCCCATTGATTGGAATCTGGGGTACCGCAAGTCTTGCGTCGCGGCTGGTCGTTAATATGTTGTCGGGGAAATGCGCCGATCATCGGTCAGATCATTCGTTCGTCGCGCTTGGAAACGCTTGGAGG
>VCMS01000315.1:96559-111134 GCA_022539475.1 Gracilaria domingensis
TACAGGAGCTGCACGAACCTGATTCACCTTGGTATGGTGCCACCGCGCTACGGCTGAAATCGTCATGCGTCCAGGTTTCGGACACGCGGATGCAAACAATAAACACCGTTGACGTACCTTGGTACATACCTTAAATGGTACGATTAGGAACCTGTATGGTTTAAAGTGGTTTCATGGTTTGCAAAAGGCATTGCCGCACGGTGATACTTCGGTTGTAGACTTTTTGGTGAATCGTTTTTGTTGAAAGCGATTCGACCTCGAGATGGAGTTGTTACATGGATGATGGTATCCGAATACCGATATAAGGAAACGCTAAGAAGACTACACGCAAGCGCGTCAGCCCCTGCTAGCACAGGAGATTCCAACCGTCGACCCGGATTCATCTAGCATCCAATGTGAGCTCATGCCAATCGACATCCCTGCGCAATCCAAGTTTGGGTAAACATGACTATAGCAGTCTGGATACTACGTGTGGTACACATGCCATATTGATATGTCAAGAAGCAACTCGCTTTGAGCGAACGGAGTACTATCGGTAGGATCCGACAAAAACCATTACAGAAGTTTTGAGTCGACCCAAACTTTGGCAACAACCCGACAGGGTTAGCTAAACCAATACCTGGTACCACTCCTCCCCACAACCCTGCTGCTATCGTACCGACGAAGATACCGTATTGACGGAATGTTCTCGTATACCGATAGCTAAGGAGGGGGAGGGATCACGAGGAAACCCTTTTACCGCATCAGGATACCCCGCGCGAAGACGATTTCCTAAATCGCTGGCACCCACCGGAGGGTAAGTTGCCACCAGAACGGAAAGATACAGACCCTGTCAAGGAACTGGTAACGTTGGAATTTGATCATTACCCTGAATCTCATAGAGTAAGCCCCAAGAGAAATGTTGAGGGAGTTCACACCCATGTGGGATGGATCCCGTCGGACATATTGGAATCAACGGAACACCGTATTGACCTAACTTTCCAGGTACTAGCCCATTTCCCACACCATAGGACCGGGCTGGTCCCAAAGCTAACGGGAAAGAAGACAATCTCAGGTTGAGAAGTATTACGCGATGCGTCATAGAGGCGGCTCAAATTCGCTTTGGGCCCTCACCCGTGGTGGTAGTTTCCAAAAGCGGACGGATCATGGCGATCTTGTATTGTATTATCCGTCGTCTAAATTCGGTCACCGTCCAAAGACGTTATCCAATACTCCAGGATGGACGATACATTGATCCTTGGAGTGCTACAGTGCTCACCCGCCTTTGGATGCCAATTGGGGATACTGGCAAGATTCCGATCCGTGAAAAGGATAAGGAAAAACTGTTTTGTGTGCCACCAAGATTTGTACCGGTTAAACGAATGCCGTTCGGATTAACTCAACGCACCGGCTATACGTTTCAACGTGCTATCGATATCCTCTTGGCTCGATAAAAGTGGCCAAACCTGCTTGGTGTATCTTGACGATATCATCGTGTTCTCCGAATAACCTTGAATGAACACTTAACACACGTCGGGACGTCATGAGATCCTCAGGGACGCGGGCATAACGCGGAAACTCAAGAAAGTGCGAGTTCTTCAACAGATTCTGTCAAATAACCTAGGGCATATCATCGACCTGGACAGCTCTCAGTGCGCAGTTCGCGTGAAGTACGCTTGAAGGAAAGGAAACACCTCCTACGACACAAACCGGAACTCCGCATTTTCTGGTCCTTTGTAAATGTATAATCGCGTTTTGTCCCGAACTTCGCAGAATATTGCGACCCCTTTACCACCTTTTGAGAAAAGGTTCAACCAGGTTCAACCCTGGGAACCCTAGCGACGCGGAAGCGTCCTGCCTTTTCGGCATTAATTGACGAGTAACGTCACCGCCAAATCTTGCTTTGCCTAAAGCTAGATTTCCATTCGAAGTAGACACTGACGCCAGTTGCACACCAGATTGGTTGCGGCCCTGTTCAGGTCACGGAAGACGGCCGTGAACACCAATTGGATACTGTCAGCGATCCTTGAACGTACACGAACGTAACTACTCAGTTTCGAGAAAAAGTGCTTAGCCGTTGTATATGGGCTTAACTACACTCGAGGCCAATCTTATGGGAACCATTTTACGGTACATACGGACCACTCATCTCCGATGGCTCATGGAAATCTTCGGAACCATCAAAGGACGCTTGATGCGTTGGCCGCTTGAGGTTTCGAAGTTCGATTCCAGTACGTACAAAAAAGGAACGTTGAATCTGCAGGCAAAGATGCACTCTAACGCTGACAAAAATGCAGAGCGGCAACCAGTTGATGACTGGACATACCATGCCTATGTGGAAGAACAAGCAGGTTGGGTCGAATCTTTGTCAATGACAATCTGGTGACGACATCCTGCCACTTCTGAGAAGTTGGATCCCTTGACTGGATTTTTGTACCATCACTCCCCGAGGAATGATCCGAGAACAGCAAACGGATGAAGTTTTTGTAACCGAAATTCGCGCTCGCTCAAATAGAGGAGATCGATACCTTTTTCAGGTTAAACGAATAGGGGTACCTGGTTAGGTGGTTGAAAGCGTATATCCAAATTATGGTCCCATACTCCGTGCAAAACCGTTGTGTTGGTCAGGGTACACACTATGAAGTAGGAGCCCACCCAGGAGGTCGAAACGTATACTTGACCCTGCCGTTAAGGGATTTTACGCCGTCAATGGCATTGGACTGCTACGCAGTACGACGCTCTTTGCACCGAGTGCGCTAAATATAACGTGAAACTTCGTAAGTACTCGAGGAATTAAACGCTGTTCCCAGCACGGTCTCCTTGGAGTTTATCGCTATCGATATCTTAGGTGAATTGATCAGAACCGCAAGAAGTAATCGATACCTCCTGGTTATCACCGAATCGTTCTCTAAAGTTGGTACGGCAGCAGTCCCGTGAATGGATTACGGCCAGCCGTGGTTGCACAAGCTTTTGTCCACCCATGGTCTTTGTGTACGTCCACCGGTTCATCTATTATCAGCATAACGGTTCACAGTTCACACGTCGAAGTTTTTCAGGACGATCTGTCGGATCTTGAGTGTCAAGAATCTATTTAACGACCAACCTATCCACCCCCCAACAAATGGTCAGTAGAACCGATTTAACGTACCATGCTGAAACGCATTTTGGGATTTGTATACGGACGCTATTCGTAGTGCTACAACACCCAATCAACCGGGTAACCGAGCTACGCACTTTGAGTTGGTATTTGTCAAGAGTACCCGGCCACCGGTTGCAACTCGAACGGCTCAGCAAACCTTTCTTCTCAGTACCCGTCTGCTTGGTTATACGGAACGATTTCCGGACAGATCTGGTTAACCAAAATGGTAACCAGGTCGCTCGCACAGCGACTGATAAGGCGCAGGCCGGCTTATAAGCGCAACTTCGGATGCGAGGTTAAGACCCAACTTACCCCAAGGTCAAACCAGAGATTATGGTATTTCTCCGCAAGAATACTAATACATCCTGGAAAGGAAGCCGCCACAAGCTCTTCGCCTACTCCGGAACGGACCATAAAGGTTATTTCCCGTCACGCGACGATACCGTAGTATTTTGGATATCAATAATCTCATCGACGGATATGTTTGCCGTTCGCCTGGCCACACCTACCGTTTCACGTTAACACCACCTGGTGACAGCCTACAGGGGACGACAGGTCGTATATTCGCGCCTGCGACCTCTCCGCCCTGATCGCCGGCTTAAATAGGATCTACCGCAGTCAGAATCACCCAGCGGGTAGCACAACCCGTTGCGGGAGACAAGAGGAAAACCACTAGAGTTGACCCCCAACCGGACGTCGTGGCTCCCGTGCCACCGCCTAAGGAGGGGGAGGAAAGTACCGGAACCCGCTTCAACCGGCGTTGCACGTCACACTGTGTCGCAAGGTAACCCGCAACCAATCTCGCGGTCTCTACCGATACGTTGTGGTGCGCCGCAGGCGCGTACCTCGTGTGAACTCCGTCGAGTTCGTTGAGCAATGCGCTGGACAACTGACACGACCCACCAGGGGGTACACACCGCTGTGGATAACGTAACCCCGTCCCGGGAACACACAACTGAGTGACGGTATCACCCGCAGAGCGGAGAAGACAGTATCTGTAGACCCGGGCTTGTCCGGAGACGCAGAAACGCAAGCGCTAGATCACTCAATGTTTACCGACCGGTGTTACCACGCCGCTGTGTATCGAAGGAAACAGAAAGTCGCTACTCACCCGCGTATACTTGGGAAAACCAACCTGGAAAGGTGAACGTACGCCAAGTACGCAGTTTGGAAAACGTCGATGGTCGCACCCAGCCGCGTGGCAGAGGACTCATGACACCCCAAGTGGGAAGATAAACACGCTTCGTGTGACGCTGGCTGACTGTATCGGAAAGCACCGCCGAACGCGGGGAACTGCTGACATTAAGTCGCGTGCGCGAAGCTACCACACGTGCACGCTGCACGATCGTACGGTCGCCAACCGTAGGCAACGGACACCTGTTAGGGTACACTCGTGGCTCACACGTGGCCACCGCCTGGCCCAACAGCACAGGCCGCGAATGGAGCGTGATTGGTTCAATCCGCTCATGGCGCACCGAGCGAGACCCCTGCCCGTCTCCGTCCGCACGGAACGATCCTTACTGGGATAGCAAGAGGGAGCTCAAGATCCCCGAAAGCTACCGTTTGGACGGTCGAGCTCAACCAAAACGAGTGAACTGTCAGAACTCAAGAAGGAGAGTAACTTCAAGAAAGAACCTTTCAGGTTGAAGATTGGATGCTCCTGGCGTGTGTGGTGTCGCGCATGCGAGGAACTTCCTAGTGATCGTGACTGGTTAAGTCCAAGAGGAACCCCTCTAGATGGTTACCGGCCACCACTCGCCCACCTCGAAGGTACGAACCACAAGGGTGAAGGAGAGCAGTACAAACACCGAGGTGTACCCGCAGGATACGTGATCGAACGTATCGTACGTCATGTGTACGACCCTCCGATGGACGGTAACTAGTACCAAGTGCGATGGTATGGCTCTCCGCCGAGGAGGACAACCATGGAGCCGTCGAGCACCTAACCTAGGTCGAAGATCGTTACATACCACCGTCGCACTTGGTCAGCCTTGCCGTCCAACCTGGACCAAGCCAGGTGGATAAGAACCGTTCCCCGTGATGGAGCTTTTCAACTATACCGCGAAATGCCGGAAGAACCTCAGATGGAAGTTGACCCCCTGTGTGGGAATGAAATGAAGGAAGAAGACCATGAAGCGTGAAGACTGAACTAGAGGAAGTGAGAAGAAGAAAGAAGAGCATATCCGAATAATGCCCCGGTTGTACCGATTTAAACGGTTAGAGTAGAAGAAGCACCAAAGAGTGAAGTACACTTGAACACGTGTGAGTGAAGAAGTAATCGAAGATCGATCAAGTTCGTGGAGAACAGGCAAAAGGGTGAAGGGAAAGTTACCACTAGATGGTTTTACTGTTTCTATCTTATACTAAGGACCAAGTCTCAGCCTGCTGGTCATCTTACACCCCGATGAGGGACGGCACCGCGCTACCGGAGGGACCCTGCGAAGGGTGCGGAACGGCGTAAGCCAGTATCCCTGCCATAGTGGTGGATGATGGGGCACGATAATTCCAGCGTTCTGGAGACTGGCGCGCAACATCGCGATGTTCGCCGGAGAATCTCCGGAGCGACCGGAGCTGTCGGGGCTGGAAGGACCGAAGGAACGGTAGCCGCTACAGGGGCCGGACCACCACGGAACACTCGCTTGAGTCGGAACATTCCAACCCACAGGAGCTGGGGTCCCCGCGCTGGCGTGCAACACCTGATTCGCGCCGGTAGGTCGTTTCACGCACCTCCTGGTTCATCTCCGCCGAGTGCTCCGCCGCCTCTCCCCAGTATCCATGTTCCGGATCATCCAGATCTAAATGGGGCGAGCCCAGTTGTCACTGACATGACCCAACGGGGTGACTGTCTGGAATCGACCGTGGCCTGGTTTCGCTGCCCACTCGGCATACGCGCCTAGTCGTCATCAGTACCCTCCCATGGGTCGGTAATACACGAAATCCCTGCTGTGGGATGTCTCCTACGGGTGAGCGGTCGTAAGTGACGACGAGGACCTTTCCCGGCGTGGCGAAACGGGGCAACGTTCCATCGACTCCATCGATAACATGCAAGATGTAATGGATCTCATCCACGTTCTCTTCGGACCCCAGGGAGTGTGCAAATCCAGCGAGCGGATAATGCTGCGAAGCATCGGCGGAATATACCAAACACGGTAAGTTGTCGTAAGCCCTCCCAAGAGGAGAAACGCTGCTACGCGTGCCCGCCCACTCGCCGGCTACGAGACCCCACCATCCTGAACCGGATCGTTGATCAATCGCGGCCGATGTAACTCAGCACGGGGCAGTTCTGCAAAGCACCCTTTGCGTACCATCCACACACACTCGGTAGAGGAGAACCGTCCAACAAAGGCCTGCGGTCTGTACCTCTCGGTCTCGATATTCGGGTACGCGGAATCGATACCATTGACGGGGAACCGACTTCGCTCACACCGAATGGATGACGAACCCATCCTGGGAAGCGTTCTGCGAAGATAACGAAACTCGCTCGAGTATGGGGGCCGAATTCCCAGCACAAACAGTCAAACCTCGATGTGGTCGGCCATCGCCAGCGTACCGCGCATGGTCGAACGTCGCCAACTGTCTTCCATATCGGACTTCAACCGAAAGTACCGGTAAACGGAGTTACGAACCCCCCATATGACGGTGGAACCAGGTGCTCGAGGTGCACTCGACCTGAGTCTCTTGTACGCCACTTCGCGGTGTTCAGCGCGCGGCGGCTGTTCAGGTTTCACCCTCCGCGGGTATCGTAACCGGAGAGCAATCGGTCGATCGCTATACGAACCTTTTTTTCCCATCTGGGATTGCAACTAACCGTAACGGCAGACCGCCCGTAGAAGCCGTTTTCGGCATAGCGTTGTTCGCAGACTCGCGATCTTGGCCAGGAGAAGTTCCGTTTTTACCTGCCATGCTTATTCGTCGGAGTGAAACGGGTACGGTGCTACGCGTCTGATACCGCCCAAACCCCCGTCATTCCTATCCGGAGTGGAGACTTCCGCGTTACATGCAGAGAGTGACAGATTCCTTCGATATCCACCAGCTGGTTCGGCCCATCAGCAGGCAATCCTTGCTTGCGGGAAAAATTAGACACATACACGGAATCGATCTGTCACCTGCGGACCATCCGTTGAGACTCGATTGCCAGGAGAGGAGCCACCGTCGCAGAACCAAACGGCTGAGGGTAGTTCGACCCCGCCATCGCTGACCTCCTGTCGGTGCACTGAGTGAAACCGAGTCGGGCGTTCGATTTCAGCAATGATCAGATATTAAGTCTGTGAATCGATGTCGCGATATTCTCGGATGAAATTCTGTTCAGGCCTTAGCATTGTATCGCGCTCGTCTTGCGAGGTCAATTAGAAACCGAGCGAGTTGGTACCCAAAGAAACATTAGTCTCTTTCGTGGCTGCGCTTTGCTCATGATTGTACGTATTACGTACTGTGCGTTCGCACAAAACGCCAGCCTCGTAAGTCAGTTCTACACGATTTCTTCCTCGTGGCTCTAATGGCGGGAGATGTAGATCGTCAACGCCATTTTGCGTGGTTATCAGGACTGATGCGCCGCAATACTTTAGGAGTGATAACGAGGCGATTGCTACTCGAAGAGCTTTAACGAGGTTGGACCCAATTTTGGCGGTTATCTTTTGGAATGCGGCTTCCTTACAGCTTACCATGTAATCAGCGATTGCCATGCGGCCAACTGATAACCGAGGTGGACATGGCGCACGTAGAACTACCTATCTTACGCTTGCTTGGTGCATTGTCGTCATACGGGACAGAGATTTAGCGGTTTGAGTGATAACGCATTCCTAGAGGGATGCCTGAAACTCATTGGGGATATTTCTGCCGCACGCTTATAACTTATGCGCGCGCTTGGGCCGGGTGTGCACCACCAGTGTACATATTTAGTTTAGCGCTACTTAGGTGAAGCTCCGACTCGTCGTGCGAGCACCTTTTAGTAAGTTCAACCCGCAGAGCACTTTTGAGAGTGAAGTACTTTGTGCGATGTATGTTCTCCCTCTCCTGAGTTGAGGACTCTACAGCGAGTCAGCAGACTCTGCGCCAACCGCCTAACGTGGGTTATCACTCTCGCCGAGTAATAGCCATGTCTGGTTACGATGGTCCTTACCCTTCTCGCGTATAGACCCTTTGAGGTGAACATCTGTCGTGATTCGGACCTGAGGGTCCTAACGAACGTGCGAGGATAGGACTAAGATTTACGAAGTGATCCGACTGTCTGTATGAGAGGCTTGCCACCGTGTTTTCACGGAAAACCCGTCATTTACCACTGTCCTGGACTGAGCTTCTCAGTGCCGCGCGCTTCTCCGTGCTAACAGGTGCGAGAGGAGGCCCTACCCCGTCGCGTGTGGGTGTTGTTTGGTTGTTGTTTTCCTGTTGCTTTCCTCTCGGACTACAACCCTTTGGTCTCTTGTTGTCCGTTATACGTTCATCCGTTGCGATACCGGTATGGTACTCTTGGGGTCTGTTGGTATTCCCCAATTCCTTTGAGGTAGGTGTGTATTCTCATTCGTTTCTATCGCTGCTCACGAGTGACTGAGTGGCTGTCTTGTTATGCACAATCTGTTGATGGCCGAGATCAGAGCACTTGGAACGGGCTCTCTGTACATTACGGAGTTTGTAACGCAGAAGTAGTTGCAATCAATGGAGGACTCCTGACCACCTGCTCTGGCGCGATTGCATGGAGCGAGATGTTGCGTACTTCGGACCAGTTTTTTGGTCAGTTGTTTCTAGCGATATCATCCATATCGATTCCCCACTAAAGAACGCCGCAGCCTAGAGGGAAGAAAGAGTAGACGTTTCCCGACTGAGGCTGGGGCCACCTCTGACCCCGTCCCCAGTGACTTAACGTTAAGATCTGGTAATGAGCTAGGCTACCGCACACGGAAAGAGCCCGTCCAGTAGCTACTTCCATGTCGGTGCGAGAGCGCAGGAGATTGGTTTGTTTTGTCTCTTGGCTTTCTTCTCTGGATTTTTAAGTAACGTCCCCAGTTGCGCTGGCCAGACGTGCCGGATACCTTGATATCGGTGAGTCACCCGAGCTGGTAGAGATCTCGAGCTTCATCTAAGGAGATCCTCGACAAAAGGCTGAGCGCGAGCGACGGTTGCATGTGTCATAACCGACAGATCGAGAACGAGGTCACACCGTAGTGCTCCACATTGACCGATTGGTTATGTTCACTGGGCGTGGCGGCAGAGGTGAGCTACTCAGCTTTTTTCCAGACCTGAGATCGGAGTGAGCCCGAGAAGGCGACCACTCATAATAGAACGCAATAGCTCCTCACTCCTGCTGTAGAGGCCACGCAACCACATTCGTGAAGTTCTCTCATCCTATTCCTTTGGCACAATACGAACAGATTGGTGAAGGACATTCTCCTATCTGCACGCTAGCACGGGGACGAAGTGCGCACAAGCCTGCTGCATGGTATGGGCCTGATTGGATCGGATATAACCTTCACTCCTCACGCTGGCAACCCACTGGGTTCTAGGGCTCCTCCCACATGGATCCATTGTGGGGAAGCGGTGGAAGACTCCTGGGTGGAGATTTCCTTTAATGGCAACCGCTTCAGGGGAGACACCGTAAGCGTCGAGCTATAACCAACTGGTAGTTAAAGAGAGGGATTAGCCATATAGAGAATAAGTGAGGAAGAGTCTCGGCGCGCGCTGCGACTTCGAGATTCCTTAACGTGCTCCCATGTATCAGGACATCTTTGATTTTCGCCGAGGATTCGGTCTGAAGCGAGCTAAAGACCGTTAATAATTAAGGAGTATTCGCTATAGACGGACGATCAAGTATGAGCGCTAAGGACTTTCTCGACTACTGAAGTGAGTGTAGAGAGCGAGTCAAGGGTAATACCCCTCTAACGGTAACATGATGTGGAAGGAAGCAATATCCGTGGAGGACGTAAGAGGGCTACACTAACTAAACACGGAATTTATCACATGGGACCCGCTTGAAATTGATTCTCATTCAGCCAGAGAAGGGGCGCTTGGAATACACTCGTGACTAACCTATACCTCGGTTGGGAGACACAGAATGCTATAGCTGAAGGTCTTATTTTATGATGCAAGGCTTCCAAACGAACGTGTCATACCGCTCAGAAGATGAACGAAGCATCCAGATAGTATCGGTTGTTTCAGTGTGTGGTTTACACAATCTGGTTGAATGAGATGTCTTGTTCGAGATGTCAGCTGGCGTCGAACTCTATATCATGCGCTAATTCCATGTGATATAGTTGTTCGGAGTATCGGTTCACAAATATTGGTTTGAGCGTTTACTCAAAAAGAGGTGTGGGGTTTAGTCTCAGAGGAACATTGCACTCACGATTAAGGATGCGGTTGCTTTCATTACTACCTAACTGGTCAATCTTAGAGTAAGCTGTGGTGCGCAGCTAGCGCTTCTCGTCCGCCACAAACGTGCAACAGCCTCCATGCGCGGCGGAGTAGGGACGAATACCAAGAGGACAAACGTGAACTTTGACACATCCCACGAGGTATGGTTGACTTTATTTCTGGATTCTAACGTGTCTGATTACTCTGATGCATAGCAAGTGAATGTTTAGGAGACGCCGTGCTTCAACAGTCTTATGCCAGGTGCTCTGCGTACCGAGCTCAGCGACGCGGGATCAAACCAAATTGGTACAGCTTCGCTGTCTTTAGTCTTTGCACATCTATTGGGTCTAATTTAGCACAGCCCGCTTGTGCACGAAGTTTCCCTTTCCTACTACAGGCAAGAGTTGATTAATGATTGTAACGTCAAAGACAACATTGGCCGAAATCTTATTCCCATCTGAGGGGCCACGGTTTCGTAAGAGATACCAATAGCCAGGACCAAACCGCACGGGTCGACTAACACCCGCACTAGCCCTGCACTGCACAGGGTAACTGTGGTTACGCGACAAACCCATTTAAGGGCAGGACGCGCCAGGAAAGAACTCGCACCACTATATGGCAAACTATCGACAAGGAGGAAAGGTTAAGAACGGGAGGGGCGGTCGTGTTTGACGTAGAGGAAGAGAGATCGACTACGGATTCCCGAGGCATACGCTCACCACCCCATAGCGTGGGTCGCTGGTAGGTGGCATCCGTCCACTTGGTGCATGAGGGCACCACGAAACACCTCGCACCTCGCGGCATTAACACCTCTTGGGTCTGAAAGAGCTCGCGGTCCGTCTAAGCGAGCCCCCCTCGAAGCAAAACCCCAACCCTCCATCACGCTTACTACGGCGCATGCCACGCCGGTCAGTCCCGGTTGTCTAGCGGTGCATTCAACCCAATATGGTGATAGAGGACTCTATCCCTCCAGCAACGGATGGCAAGCGGACACTGAGAGGTCGTCCCCCATCACGCGTGTCGTCGCTCTTGCCCGAGATGAAGGATCTACAATCGCGGTTTAAGTGCGCTATTCACTCTGTTGATGTCGTCCTGTTATCCAGGCGCTCACCAACTTGGCAACAGCGTGCCAAGTGTGGCTGGGCGCAGAACGGAACGCTCTCTCGCATGACTGCTTGCCAGCAGAACACCAGGATATTTTGAGCCACAGCGCGAGCCGACTAAGGGTTGGGACACGGGCAAATGCGCGCCCAGAGGTCGGAACCGAACACCACATCAGTAAAACATCCATTACGGAGCAAGACCAAACGGATCGACCGACTTCCGCCATGCGAAAACTGCCGAAAGTCTTGATCGGGGATAGATGGCCTTGCCCCGAGGGCATGTCCCGAACTAGGTGAGCGGAGACCTCCAGAAACCACAAGTGGTGAAGTTGCAAAGTATTTGACGGCAGACCTTTTTACTCCAGGATGTGTTGAAGACTCCACTGGGTGCGATACGAGGAGGAGTCCTCATCGGATGCCGGAGCAGGTTAGGACTGACGCGAGACTTCCGGCAATCTCGCGAGAGTGCACAGTAGAAATATAATTGTTGAGAGGGCACAACTGCTGCACTCGCAACAACGGTTTCTACTTCTAACCACATTTTATATAACCATGCGTCACTGTCGTGGACATCAGTACGGAGTCTGGAGGGAAGAACGCTAAACTAGGGAGTGAATGCCCAACTAACTACTAATCCAGAATTTTAAAATAAGCTTCTAAGATATAACCATTTGTCCACATCCTGAACTAACACCACTGGTTGACGACCATAACAAGATCACGGATTAACGTCATCGGTAGCGCTTACATAATGGTAATTTGATTGACACCATGGAAGGTCCGAGTCCGTTCATCGTCGTTAAACCAACTGGCAACAGACTGTATCCTCGGGACGACTTTTATAGACCAGCACGTCAGGGCGATTTCCCACGCTCCAAAATAGTGCTGTTCCACAATGGTCCCCGTATACGCCATCGTTGGTAACCACAAGGGTGCATCTCCCACGGAGAAAAGCATTCGCCGCCAACCCGTTCCGGAAAATACACTCTCCAGCAAGGTTGACTGGCAAAGCGGTAACGATACCGCCCATGAACCACTTAGTAGTGAAGGTGACATGCCAACACCTGGCCTGCTATCTATTCAGAACACTGACGGTTGGCTGAACGCCATATGACTTATGGCAAATGGTATAGTCGATAACATACCGACAAAACCGTTTCAGGTCTACCTGAGTAACTTCAGCAACCCGCCCGGTTAAGTTGTCAAAGCACACCGTAATTGGTCTGGCCCTACCGGCTCCTCGTACGATCTTTACGATAAAACCACAATGGTCACACGAGGTCGTGGACGCTAAGGAGAAGGGAGGCAGTGCCAGTTCGTCGCAAACAGACCATATGGTGCAGCGACTAGCTGAGCGAGAAGACCCGAAACTGGAGCTCGACCCAGTGACCAATTGGAAAAGGAAGAGAGTATAGGAATTGAAGGAGAAGAGCTCAGAGCTCGGATCCTCGGACTCTTGGAGCCATTCAGTACCATGTGGTCTGGTAACCTGGGAGCCATTAAGGCCACCCAGCATAGGATTGACCTCAAACCGGACTCACGTCCCATCCACCAACAGCCATACCGCGCGGGACATAAGCCCGTGAGGTAGAGCTGGAGGAGGTGGAGCGGATGCTCCGCGAGGGGGTTATAGAGCCGGAAAACTCGGAATGGGCTAGCCCTGTAGTGCTAGTCCAAAAACCAGGAGAGACCCATATGAGGTTTTTTATTGACTACAGAAAACTTAACGCCGTAACGGTGAGGGACTCATATCCCATCCCGAGGATGGATGAATGCATCGACTCCCTAGGAGATGCGAAACATCTTCACCACACTGGACGCGAACTGCGGCTATTGGCAGATCGAATACCAGAGGGTGATCGTGATAAGACGCGTTTACATGCCATGCAGGCCTGTATCGCTTCTTACGTATGCCGTTCGGTTTGCGAAACGCCCCAGCTACCTTCCAAAGAGCATTAGACATCATACTGTCTAAGGTGAAGTGGACAACCGCATTGGTATATTATAGATGACGTAGTAATCTACTCGCGATACATTGAGGAACACTTCTCACACGTCCAAGTGGTATTGCGGTTGCTACAGGAGGCAGGCGTGACCCTCAAACTACGCAAGTGTATGTTCTTCACCAAGAGGTAGAGTACCTAGGGCGTACAATGAGCCCCGGGAAACTCGAAGTGACCAAACGGAATATCCGAGCGGTACAGGAAACGAAGCTCCCTACGTCGCAGACGGACATACGATCCTTTATAGGTCTATGTAACGTCTACCGCGGTTCATTAAGGGTTTTGCAAAGATAGCTGCACCCCTGAACTGGAGGTTGCAGAAGAGGCAACCCACACACTTTGACCACTTGGAAGAAGACGAGGTAGAGGCTTTCTACACACTGAAAGCAGCGCTTCTCTCCCCACCGGTACTGGCACTGCCCAAAACGGGACTCCCGTATACGCTGAACACAGACGCGTCGGACGCCCAAATAGGTTGCTGCTTCATGCAGGAACAGGAGGACGGCACGCTCGCACCAATTGGGTACTGGAGTAGAGCTCTGAACCAAGCAGAGCAGAACTACACCGTAACGGAGAAAGAATGCCTAGCGGTTGTTTGGAGTATGCTCATGCTACGTCCTTACCTATATGGTGGTGCGCTTCACGCTTCGAACGGATCATGACTCCTTGAGGTGGATATTAGGTTTGGCGGAGGCATCGGGTCGTCTGGCCCGATGGAGTCTGAGACTCTCGTAGTTTGAGTACGATGGGCATTACCGCCCCGGGGTCAAGCACCGAGTGGCGGATGCAATGTCCCGGTTGAATACTGAAGGATTGGACACTGACCCTGTGGACGACGACATTCCATGTTTTACAATAGAATCAGCGAACCACGAGGTAAAGAAAGTTTGAAGGGATACCTGGCATGATGACAGTACGTACCAAGTGGTAGTGGAGACTCTTCCCCGTGGAAGAAGGGAACACGCTTCCAATCACCCCGGTGAGGATCCACGCGAACAATCGGCCGATAG